>JAEVFF010000070.1:418046-504547 GCA_018901945.1 Pugionium dolabratum | reverse complement strand
AGGTTCCATCGAGATCTCTGTTGCTTTGATCTCCCTGGGAGAGTTTGAGTTGTGAAATTAAAGGAAGCAGTCCATTCCCGTACATCATCATAGCTTTTCTTTATGATTTCCTGAAAATTAATACTTTGGTAATTAAATAGAAGAGCATTACGATTCTTCCATAATCTCCAAAGTATCAAAAAAGGCATATATCGATGTTCATGTGTTGGCTCTATGCTCTTGTATAATGAAATTAAGAGCCGAAACTTGTCATAAATAGTGTCCTGAGAACCACATAACGAGGGGATTCCAAATACTCGCCAAACCATTTGTGCATAGGGGCATTGGAAGAAGGCATGATTATCCGACTCTTCTTGTTGGTCGCAGCGAGGACATATATTATCAGAAATAATATGGCGATGATGAAGATTATCCTTTAGACCAATAGATTTGGAGAGAATCCTCCATAAAAAATGCTTGATCTTTGAAGGAATATTAATATTCCAAATATCTCTTGCTAAATCATTTGGAATAGATAAGGAACTCGGATTATTGTTGTGCTCCAAATGTAAGAAGTGATGGTAGCCTGATTTGACCGTATAAATACCATCAGATGTATATCTCCATAATAAACCATCCTGAAAAGTATTGGGTTGAATATATATTTTGTAGATATGATGATGGTCTTCCTTTTCAACGAGATCAGAGATGATATCTTCATTCCACTGAGAAGAACCTTGATCAATTAAAATCGATACTGGTAGCTTAGGGTTTGTGTAAGGCAATAATTTAGGAGCTCTCGGAGGAGATATAGGAAGCCAATTTGGAGAAGCAATATGAATGTTTTGACCATTTCCAACGTACCATTGTAGACCATACATTAATAATTGTCTGCCATAAAGGAGAGAATTCCATCCATAGAAGGTTGGGATCCTTTCTTTGCATTAAGAAAATCATCTTTCCGGAAATACCTGTTTTTAAGTACTCGATATAGTAAGCTGTTTGGGCGATGCAAAATCTGCCAGCATTGACGAGCTAGAAGAGCTTGATTAAAACCACTCAATTCACGAAAACCCAAACCACCAGAACACTTAGAAGTAGCCATTTTCTTCCAAGATATCCATGCCATCCGTGTTTTTTTCTGTTGTAGAACCCCACCAAAATCGTGCCATCATACTATTTATCTCAGCACAAATGCTTGTTGGTAATCGGAAGATATTCATTGAATATATTGGCATTGCAGCGGCAACCGACTTAATCAGAACTTCTTTTCCAGCTGGAGATAAGAATTGATTTTGCCATCCTGAAATTTTGCTATATACTTTATCCTTGATATACTGAAACATTTTTTTCTTTTTCCCTCCAAATTGTTCCGGTAAACCCAGGTATTTACCACCTCCACCACAATTCTGAATACCCAAAATCTGGTGAATTGCCATTCTTGTATGATGAAAAACCTTTGTTCCAAAAGTAATGGTTGATTTATCAAGATTTATTATTTGACCAGATACTCGGCCATAATCTGAGAAGATTTGTGATAGAGTTTCACAACTCTTGTGGTCTGTTTTAAGAAAAAACAGAGAATCATCTGCAAACAGAAGGTGTGATAACGATGGTCCTCCAATATTGAGTCGTAGTGGCTGAATCGCTAAATTATGCTCCGCAGTAGATAACATAGTACTCAATACATCCGCACATAAAATAAAAATGTAAGGGGATAGCGGATCACCTTGGCGAATGCCCCGTTGAGATGTAAAACAACCATATGGGCTACCATTAATTAGGACTGAAAATGATACTGACGAAATGCAACCCATTACCCAACTAATCCAAACTTCAGAAAAACCTTTTTTCCGCATAACAGCTTCAATGAATTTTCATTCAATTCGATCATATGCCTTGCTGATATCCGTTTTTAGTGCCATATCCTTATTAACCATTTTAAACATTTTAAAGTAAAAGATGGGCAATAACATTTTAAAACAAATTTTACCATTAAGGCCCAAATAAGGCAATAAAACAAATTTTACCATTAAAGCCCAAATAAGGCAATAAAACAAATTTTACCATTAAGGCCCAAATACTGTCAAGGTAATAAAACAAATTTTACCATTAAGGCCCAAATAAGGCAATAAAACAAATTTTACCATTAAGGCCCAAATACTGTTGAAGCAATAAAACAATATTTAATAGAAAACCCAAAAAAAGTTTTAAGCGACTCACGTCGACCCCTAATTTATAGCGGCAGCGATGGGTTCGTTTTCCGTCGTCAGCTAATGAAACTAAATCTCGCGAATCTCAGATTACTTCGGCCCCGAAAATCCTTTATCTCCCTCACCCGAGAAATGACCCAAAATCCAGATCCAAACTCTGACCCGTCACTAGTAGTAGACTTAGAGCGGCGGCAGCGTGATGTGCAGAATGAGGAAACCGTCGACACAGAGCCGGCGAGCTTGAGCTCTCCAGGTCGGGTCTTAAGCATTGATACTAGAGTGGAGCGAGCTTGGGCACACTGGAAAAAGCTGGGTAGCCCGAAGTATATCGTTGCTCCAATGGTGGATAACTCAGAGCTTCCGTTTCGATTGCTTTGCCAGAAATACGGAGCTCAGGCGGCTTACACGCCGATGTTACATTCGAGGATTTTCAGTGAGACTGAGAAATATCGAAATCAGGAATTCACCACCTGTAAGGTAAATTAGCTGAAGATTTCATTTTATTTGGTTTATTAGGGATTTATCTATTTTGTTTAAGGTTTTGATCAGATTCTAAAATTGTAGGAGGACAGGCCATTGTTTGTACAGTTTTGTGCAAATGATCCTGATACACTGTTGGAAGCTGCAAAGAGAGTCGAACCTTATTGCGATTATGTTGATATCAATTTAGGGTAAACGCAATTTCTCTCTTCCATATCTTTGTGTTAGAGTTGACAAAGATGGAATTTTTATCGATTTCACTGTATTTGAAGTTTCTTGATTTTGATAACTACCATAGAATTCAAGGAATTGGGTTCCGAGATTGTAGAAATGAGAAAGGTTTCAATGAGCTTTAGTACTTTGAATCATGGGCTTTGGAATTCGTTGATATGGGTAACGAAAGACTTTTAGGAGTTTGAATGTTTAGGTCATTTTGGTTTTAGGTGTCCTCAGCGTATAGCACGGCGAGGAAACTATGGTGCATTCTTGATGGATAATCTTCCTTTGGTGAAATCACTTGTTGAAAAGTTAGCTCAAAACCTCAAAGTTCCTGTCTCCTGTAAAATCCGTATTTTCCCAAACCTTCAAGATACACTCAATTACGCCAAGATGCTAGAAGATGCTGGTTGCTCTCTGCTAGCAGTTCATGGCCGAACCAGAGATGAGAAAGATGGGAAAAAGTTTAGAGCTGATTGGAGCGCCATCAAGGAGGTGAAAAACGCTTTGAGAATCCCTGTTCTAGCGAATGGAAATGTTAGATACATTGAAGATGTCGATAACTGCATCGAAGAGACAGGTGTTGAAGGTGTTCTTTCCGCAGAGACACTTCTTGAAAATCCGGCTGTATTTGCTGGGTTTAGAACAGCTGAATGGGCAACGGATAGCCAAGAAGAGGGATTCGTTGATGGAGGATTAGATCAGGGAGATTTAGTTATTGAATATTTAAAGTTATGTGAGAAACATCCGGTTCCCTGGAGGATGATTCGATCTCACGTACATAAAATGTTGGGAGATTGGTTTAGAGTTCATCCGCAGGTTAGAGAAGAGCTTAATGCTCAGAACATACTAACGTTTGAATTTCTCTACAGTCTTGTGGATAAGCTAAAAGAGCTTGGAGGACGAGTTCCCCTCTATATCAAGAAGATAGATACTCTGAAGCCATAAGAGTCTCCACAAATGGGTTAGAGAGTTGAGACCTCATACGTTTTTGATTCATTGGATGTAATATTTGTATCTTTAATACCTTTTATCTTTATTTTAATTTCACTAATCATTTTATATACTAGTTATTTCATGTGATTTCAAAGGTGTATTTTTTCTTAAATACCTTTTAAGAGTATAAATAAAAACAATTGAGATGTTTGAATTTTCACAATACTCAAGATTACAGCATGAAAAGAGTATTCAAAAGGTAGAAAAGATTTTATTTTTGTAAAAACTCAACCGCGATTGACGTGTCAATCACCACCGTTTGTCTGTTGATTTGACTCTAAACCAGATTTAGTGCACATTTTACTCAAGGAGATGAGGAAACAGAGCGTTTTTTACGACCTCTGCAGAACTGCGTGCTGTTTTTATCCATCCTCTCCAGCACGTAGTGCGCAAGAATGTCGTTAGACTCCAGGAGATTCTCCCGGCAAAGAAATGCGTCGCCGCATAGCTTCTCGACGTCTCTGTAATAGTCGTGAACAAACACGTGCGTCTTAGGATTCCCACCCGGTCTTTTGCTACGAGCAAGAACAGCCGCCGTAAAAATCGACGACATCCTTCCCGGTCCATCTCCACCGTCGCCACGTGGCCCATCTACTAAGATAACGTCCCAATCAACATCGTAGACGTGATTCGGCAAATCGTTGAGACCCAGTTTGCAATCGGAGAAGAGGAGATTTTGAACAGGACGACACTCGTTCCTCGCCGCCTCTTTAACCGCCGACACAAGCTCACGTGCATCACGCGTTTTCGTGGTGTACTGGACATCGAAGACATCGATCTCCGGGTGGATTTCTTCGAAGTAAGCTGCGTAGTATCGATTCTCTTCAATGAAGACGGTACGGCCGTTGTGGTTTAGCGATTTCCATAGAAGGGTTTCGTGGGTTAGGCCGAAAACGAGGAGATTACACGGCGGAGCGCAGCGGCGTAGGACGTCGGAAATCGATTTCATCTCTCCGTAAGACATGTGGAAGGAGTCGTTAGATCTCGACGCGTAATGAAGCAGAGCATTGATGGCGCTCGTTGGCAATTGAGAGATCGGAGTGGAGGAGATGGCGGAGTTGTTTTGGGAAGGGATGATGGAGTCGGTGGTGTAGAGTAGAGTAAGGAGAAAAGCGATTGTGAAAAGAGAGACAAAAGCCAGAAGCCATAGACGATTTGTGCTTGTTTGCTTTTGAATGTATGGATGAACAAGTATTAGCTTCGTGTTTGTGTTCCCTCCGCTTTTCATTGTCTCTTTTACTTCTTTTGATGTCAGTGGAAGAAAGACGACTAAAGTTTTTAAAAGCCAATGTTTTTCGGCTAAAAGCAAATGTTTTGGTTTTATGAACTATTAAAAACCAAAAAATTGTAGCCTAACATTACAATGTAATATTCTAAATTATTATTATTGCCTCTGGAATCTTATTATTTAAGTTCCAACATTTGTTTTCTTCAGTCATTTGTTGGGGTTTGGAGATGTGTGATGTTGACATTTCTCTAATACAATTAACATTAATTAAAGTGAAATATATAAAGAATAAGTTATCAAAAATATGATGATGATGTACGATGATTTTGATGTAAGCGTTGTTCGTTTGTTTGTCGAATTGTTGGTGGCAATAACATACGATCAGAAGTTGCAGATACACGTTGTAGTTACACGTTACAATATTATTATTTGTTTGATCATCGTAAGTTGTTATCGCATGTTTTATCGTAACTTTTTTTATGTACGATGATTTTGATGTAAGCGATGTTCGTTTGTCTGTCGAATTGTTGGTGGCAGCGACATACGATGAGAAGTTGCAGTTACACGTTGCAATATTATTATTTGTTTGATCATCGCAAGTTGTTACCGCATGTTTTATCATAACTTTTTTTATCGCAAACGTTACAATTTCGCATCGGTTAAAATTTTTTATCACAACATTTAACCGCATTAAACTACGACGGTTAAACGAATAATATTTAACCACATGACACAGCCGAAGAGAAGTTATGTTTACGAAACGAACAACTTTGTACTTATTGTTGAATTGTGCAAAGACGAGCTACACTAATACAAGACATTAGGAAACAAAATTACGACATTTGGTTGGGAAGAAAACAAAAAAAATTAAAGTGAAATGCTTAATTAAAGAAGTGGTTGTAACGTAAATACATGGAGCTGGTGATAGGATGAAGAAAGGTGTCGGCGTTTTGGTTACTGCAAAGTGACACCATAACTAATTACAGACCATAAGTCTTTGTCCCTTCTTCTGCTTTGGTTTCTTTCCTAAGTAATAATATTCAAAACTATACACTAAAATATTATTGTCATATATGTTAAACAAATAGTCTCTAACATATTGATTCTTTGTAAGAACGATTCATTAAACAGAATAATAAAAGCATACAATATCTCTAATATATTATTTGACAAACTTTTTAACAAAATAACCTTATCTTGACGTGTTAATAACAAAAATATCATGCTGACGTGTCAACATCACATGAAATTTTAGATTAAATATATAAAAGGGTTTAACTTACTAGAATAATTACAATACATGCCACTGATATTAATTTGGTTAGAGAATAAATATAATTTATTCAACTAACCAAAAAATACAATTATATTTACAAAACAATACTTTTTATTTTTTTAAAATTTTTATACGTTAATTTATAAATAATTTCAACTAAATATAAGTAGATTTAAATTACTATCATAATCCCTAATACATTATTTGAGAAATATTTTAATAAAATAACTTTACTGTGTTATTAACAGAAATACCATGCTGACGTATCATTACTAAAATAAATTTCAAATAAATATATAAACAAGTTTAACTTATTAGAATAATTACAAGTATATCATTATTATTAATTTGGTTATATAATTAATATATTTTATTAAACTAATAAAAAATACTATTAAATTCGTAAAAATAATTATTTTTTCTTAATTTATATATACAAAAATTAATGTTAAAAATAATTTTAAATAAAAGTTAAAATTATATAAATATTTAATTTATATTTACTAATAAAATATAATTTATGAATATTTTTCTGCGTAGATATGAATCTAGTCTATGATTATTTCGAATGAAATGATTCGGAAATTGAGAAATTCAAAATTCAAAATTTGTGTATTGGGTGCACACATACGGAAAAGTAGTTTGAAGATGGTTTCATCTCCAATTTTTGAAACAATGAAAACATCTTCAGGTAGAGCTAAATTTCACTTGAAATGGCCCATATAACAAGGTCTATCTTGGTTTGGGCTTTAGTGTGGCCCAATAACATTTTGGACTTGATGCATTTAATTCTATAAAGCCTATGTATATATTTGTTTGTCCCATTCTCCAAAATAACAGTTTTTACCTATTATCTCAAATATATCATTATTATTTTGAATTTCCAACAATAATTATTATCTCAAATATATTAAAATATATTTTAATCTTAAATTAGAAAAATTAGTCCAAAAATAATGTTTTAGTTTTAGTTTTATTTTATTTTATGTAAAAATATAATAATTTGTGCTGTTTAAATTTTGTGTATTAAATTTAAAATAGAAAATTGAACTGAAAACTAAACTGATATACAAAATATTTATAATATAATTATATATCCATATTAATAATTATATATGAACTTGATATAATTCATATAGTCAAACTTAGAGTTATTAGTTATTTTTTAAGTTTAAACAACTAAAATATTCAAGATAATTAAAATATCCAAAAATAACCGTCATAAATTAACAAAATTTCATTCAAATTTAACTATTTTAAATAAATTCATGTAATTTAGATATTTAAAAAAACTGGTTTTATGCTAATTCTCCAATCATATATCTAAATTGTTTTAAACTAAAAAATACCGAGTCGAATTCAAAATATCTGCATAAAATTTCGATACATAATACCAAAATATACAAAACGGACAGCATCTCACTTAAACTGAAGTGTGATAATCCGAAACCCCATCCTATTCAACTTAGCAAAGTAGTTTGCTTTCTGTAAAACGTTTTATTATTTGTAGTTTGGCTGTTCTGTGGTAATTGGCACCATGTTCACGTGCCAACTGGGTCACAGCTACAACTTTCATTATTTTATCTCTTATTTGCCTAGTGAAATTATTTCTTTTGTAATCGTGCTTATAAAATTAATATTTTAAATTTAAACCAAAGTCGTCGGAAAAATCCAGACTTTACGCAACTCCAACCCTCAAGAATTTTCAATAATGTTTCCTATCTTTCTCAAATATTTAGAATGTAATGATTCCCAAATGATAATTGAAATATCAATATGAAAAGGAACATAAATTGCTGATTTAAAACGCTAAACACTTTCATCGTTCCTTGTCGGCTCCAATACAATTAATAATTGTATATAAATGTTACTTAATAAGTTATGATGTATCGATTCTCAAATGCTATTAGAATTAGGATAATTGACAAATATAACAATAATTATTTAAATTTTTAAAAATATCACAAATTTAATAGTAAAATAATTAATAAAAAATTGAAATTATAGATTGGAAAAAATGAACCCAAATATTATATTTTAATTTTATATATAGTTTATTTAAAATAAATAATTATTTTCACATAATAATTTATGATATTTTTAAAATTTTATTTTAATTGTACTAAACTTAAAATGATAATATTTTACGGTATTATTTTTATATACATAAATTGCTAATTTGAATTGTTGTTGTTGGTATACAAATAATAATTGTTACAATGTATTCTGAATAACTGACGATGTGTCAATTGACATATATAAGGACCACAGAACACATTTTGATCCCTTTTCAAAAAAAAAATTCCATTTGGAAAAGTATGATTTAGGGAGATATATAGTAGTAGTTGTTTTCACCGTCGGTTTCTTTATTTAAATTTTTAGTTGGCTAGATGTCGTAATCGAGTTTGATCAAAGTCAGTGGAGTTTGTAGTTTTGCGAATTCGCCATAAAAAAACATTTTGTAAACCGAGCTTCTAACATTTGGTCGGCAATCGTTTGTTTTTGAGTCTGTCCGCTATACTGTGGTGAGAGCAATGTATCGAGCTTTTGTCAGTCACCGGTCATCTCGAAAAATAAGGCTATGAATATGTCATTGCTCCTTTAGCTCCCTATTCAACATATTTTTCCA
Organism: Pugionium dolabratum; assembly: GCA_018901945.1. NCBI lineage: Eukaryota > Viridiplantae > Streptophyta > Magnoliopsida > Brassicales > Brassicaceae > Pugionium > Pugionium dolabratum. The sequence goes on along the minus strand of JAEVFF010000070.1, from coordinate 495,530 downwards.
TTCTTAGTTTTTTTGTGTGTGTATTTAGTTGTATGCTTTCGATTTATTGAATTAGTGTTTGTTGGAGGTGGGATTCGCTCTCCCCATAAACCCAAGTTCGGCCAAACATAAGGTAGATCCAGTGAGGCGGAGGCCCATTCTTTATAAAAGTGGGTGTGTACTTGTCGAGAAACCGTCGGACAGGTTAGAAACTCGTACGATCTCACCGACTATCGAGCACAACGGACATTAAATGGCATTTAGTGAACATTATGAATAGTAATGATACGATATTAAAAATTAAACGAACTGCGAGTATAAAATAAGAAAATCGCGCCATAATTTAGATATAGATTTTAGTAGCTCGGATCCGTAACGAATTCCGATCACTTGTAACTAATCTAAATAATTCGATACACCTCCTTTTTTGTCTCTAAGATCTTTTGTTCAAATTTTTAATAAATCTTGACAATTATAAAAATTGATCTATCAAATTTTAGTATTGGAATTTAAAATCAAACAGTGTTTAAGTTTAATAGTATTAATTTACTTTTTGTGGAATTGACTTCTCTTTGGGTTTTTTTTTTCATTTTCTACATATTTAATTATGTAATTTTAACTTAGTATTATAAACCAAAATCAAGAAAATAATGGACGTAAACAGTAAATGGTTTACACCACAAGCATATTATTGAAATATTGAAGAAACGAATAAAGAGAGCAGCAACAATTATTATTTGTATAGCTATATTATAGGACAAATGTGTAAAATAACATTTTTTAAGTTTTTATCCCAAAATAATATCATTAGTTTAAATTTCTAATAATAGCACAAATTTAAGATTAAAATGCATTAAAACTATATTTTAAAAGAAAAAAATTAAACTCTAAATTGGAAAAAATGAACTCAAATACAATAATTTAAGTTTATATATAATTTGTTTAAAATAAATAAGTATTTGTGCCATTTTTGAGATTTTAATTTTGAGATGCTAAATTTGAAAGAAGAACTTGAAAATATGTTATTTTAAGGTATTATTCTATATTATATATGTGTCGAAGATAATCGAATTTTTAAAAGTAAAGATTACTATCCAATATCATTTTTTAACAAAGAAAATGCGACACGACGCTCCTGAAAATAACATAAAATAATTATTGGAAAATTGACATAATTGTATACCGAAATTAAAAAAATGAAGATTAAAAAAATAATATACAGAAATTCTCCAAAGACTTTATAAAAACCTGAGGATAAAGGAGAAATGAAAGGGACAAAAAAGACAATATCGTAGTTTTGAGTACACATAAAGTCATTTCCTAACGGTACGCAGACACCGACCACCGACCTACATTCCTTCTAAGTTCCACCACTATCCTATACCCTATATCGTATTTTCTATCATTCTTTGATATATATACTATTATATTACTTAACATTCTTTAATATATAATTGTTTTCATCCTCTATCAAATTATAGTTTTATATTTCTCAAAGTATATAAAACATATTATTGTTATAATTATTATGCCAGCAAACAATGTACTGTTCATACTTTTAAGAGAACTCAACATGTTTTCGTTTTCTAAAAATATTTGTTCTTTACGGATAAATAGCGCTGTTCGTTTATCTGTCGCAGATCACAATCTGCGGTCAGACGCTACGGTTAGCACTGCAATATTGTTGTTCGTTTGATCGCCGCAGGTTATCGGTGCAGGTTGTATCGTAATTGTTTGATCGCAAACGCTATAATTTCGCAGCGATTAAAATTTTTGACCGCAGCGTTTAACCGCAGAAATCTACGATGGTCAAACAAACAACGTTTGGTCACATGACGCAGCCGCAGGTTCCTTGCATTTTACAACATTTTACGAACAGCCCTAATGTATTTACAACGTTTTACCTTGCATTTTAGTCTCGTATTTATCAACATGATAAAATAAGATTAGTTTTGTTTATATATATATATATATATATATATATATGATGAAATGGTTTAATCAACGGGGATATTTGAAGAATGGTTTAAGTTAAAACTTGTACTTAGTCTATATGGGCTAAAGTTCAAGTATCTTTATTATAAATTTATCTAAGATTTGGTTGATGATAATTTAGTATACCTTTTTATTTTAGATATAGTTAACGTGAATATGATATATGTAAAATTTGTATAATTCAATATATTATTATTCACATTATTAATAATTATATTTCGATGTATGTTAATATATTAACATATAAATTTTAATGTGTTATAGCTGAGTGTGAAAAAAATCATCTAAAACTTGACTAAACGAATCATATTATTACATAATATAGATTTCAAAATTTTACTTTTTTATTTATAAATTTATGAGTAATACCTTAAATTAGTACCATTTTAAGTTTATTTTCTAAATTTATCAGATTAAAACTAAAATTATAAAATAACATAAATTATTATGTGAAAATAATTATTTATCTTAATAAACTATATATAAAATTAAAAAATAATGTTTGGATTCACTTTTTCTAATTTAGGATTTAAATTTTTTTCATTAGAAAAAAGTTTTTAATTATTTTAGTATTAAATTTATGTTATTTTAGAAATTTAAATGATTAGTGCTATATTTATAGCAAAAACTTAAAATAATATTATTTTAATCAATTGCCCTAAATTTATTATGTCACTTTTATTATCTAGATATAATATGTATAAAAAATATAATTTGTACATAGAAAAAAATAAATAACAATAAAAGCACTATAATATACGAATGATGGTAAAATAATAATTTTATGAGATATAAGTATTTATACGTGCATGTCATTTTCAGCACCTCTTCTTCCGACTATTCTATTAAAAAGTTGTGTTCCATTAAAATAAAACTAACACAAAAGATACAGCTTTCATCATCGCCCATTCACTTAATTAATTGATAATCCCGAATTTACAACCCACGAAAACAATTCCACCACCACGACAAATTTAAGATATAAGTCTAACTAACCAAATTCTCCTCTCTACTTTTCTTTGTCGGTGAATTTGTATTTTTTTTCTTTCCTTCATCATCATAATACTAGCAACCCATCTCTCTCTCTCTATTTCTCTCTCTTGTTCCGACATATTTATTCTCCTTCGTCGTCTCTTTATTCCTCTCTCTTCGACGTACTTCAGATCGGTTAATTTATCAAAACCCACGTCGAAAGTCTTTATCTTGGAGGGTTTTAGATCCTATCCTTCATGGACGGCGGCGGATCAGTTGACGTGGCAGTCGCCGGGTCGAGGAAGAGAGAGAGACCTTACAAGGGAATAAGGATGAGAAAGTGGGGAAAGTGGGTAGCTGAGATTCGAGAGCCAAACAAGCGGTCGAGGTTATGGCTCGGCTCTTACTCGACGCCAGAAGCGGCGGCACGAGCTTACGACACTGCGGTTTTCTATCTCAGAGGACCTACAGCGAGGCTAAACTTCCCGGAGCTTCTTCCTGGAGAGAAATTCTCCGACGAGGATATGACGGCTGCGACGATAAGGAAAAAAGCGGCGGATGTCGGTGCTCAAGTAGATGCTTTAGGCACAGCGGTGCAGAATAACTGCCACCATGTTTTTGGTCAAAATCGAGACAGTGATAATAATAATAATTATTATCAAAACGGTGAGAAGGAAGACGAAGAAGATGTTGGCGATGAAAAGAGATTGAAGACTGGCGGCTGGTTATTGGATCGGGTTGACTTGAATAAGTTACCGGACCCAGAAAGCTCCGATAAAGATTTGGAAAGCAAATAATAAAATATTTCGAAGCGGTGTCTGTTGCTAACATACGCCACGGTTTACTTCTTCGTAATCATTAGCGCCGTTTAAGAATTTCTTTTCTTTTTGCATTTTCCAAAATTTCAGGGGTTTGTAAACTTGTAATTACCGGTTATTTTCGGTTTATGGATAAATTTAGGGTATTGGTTTAGGAATACAAAGTGTATATTATCTCTGTACTGGACAAAACAAATTTTATTTCTTTTTCGGATGGATTCATTCCAAAGTATTTTACTGTGCCTATTCCCATCAATTTTGAAAATGTCCTTTTCTAATTTTGAAAATTTAGATGATTGTTAAGAAGATTAAATCGAGGGGATGGGATATGAAGTTGAATAGCAACAACGGGACAAAAGTATGACCGACATGCATATCATATATCATATAACAGTAACTCGACATAGTCTCTCTATTAAGTCCACATTTTTGTGTTTCTGTTCATTCATAAAGTTAATGGTATAGATATATGTGTGTGATAATGGATAAGATTTTGAGTCATCGGAGACTTGAGGTGTTTTGTTTTGTCTTCTATCACATTTCTCTGTTTCATGTGGGCGCCATTTATATTTTATTTTCTCTATCCTTTTCAAGTTTATATTAATACAAATTATTGTTATTATTGTTGCTTTCATTTTGAGATGTATTTCAATGAACTTTCGCTAGTTATATATATTAAATTTATGAGAATTTGAACTGTTCATTCAGCATAACTTTTATAGTGTTAAGTTTTTTACTATTTTATGTTTTTTTTATAAATATAACTAATACTTTTACCAAAACAATAATAACGTAAAATAGTACTTTTTAAAGTTTTTTTTCCAGATCTAACTCGCTAAAATTAAAATTTAAAAAATATCACAAATAATTATGTAAATATATTTATTTAGGTGTTGTTCGTTTGGTCGCCGCAGTCGGTTGTGGCTGCGGCTGCGGTCAATCTTGCGGTTGCGGTTGCGGCAGATGTTATTCGTTTGTCTGTCGTCGGCGGTTGCGGTTGCGGTTGATCGCAGATTTTTAATCGCACCGCTGTTTTAATCAGCGGTCAAAAAAATTGCGACGCAAAACGCAACGTTTGACCACTGTGTCTGCCGCAGGTATCTACGGCAGCTAAACGAACAACAATTTACCGCAGCTGCAGGAACTTGCGGCTGACAAACGAACATGATCTTACTCTAAATAAATTATACATAAATTTAAAACATTATTTTGGGTTTATTTTTTTAAGTTAGAGTTTAATTTTTTAATTAAAATATAGTATTAATGTATTTTAATTTTAAATTTGTGTTATTATTAAAAATTTAAACTAATAATGATATTTTGAAATAAAAACTTAAAAATGTACTATTTTAAAGAATTACTGGTTTCTTGGACAAAACTGCCAAAAATTCATAACTGTTTATTTTTACCGTATTATGATTATTCTTTGCTACTATTAATTCTTAAACAGAAAAAAACAAAGATACCAAATTACAGGTGGATAAGTCCAAGCCAAGAATAGCAAAAAGTGGAACTTTGATTTGATATTTATGGACCTTCAGTTTTTATTCTGTTCGTAGTGTAATTTTTATCAGAAAAAGTTTTTTGAATTGGGATCCAGAATTTATCTAAATCATCTGTAAAAAATAACACGGTAAAAAAAAAACACTTCATCAAACCCATCTGTAAAAACACTAATGACAAAAGCCAATTCAATTATCCAACTTAGAATCATTAACTAAACCAAGTCCCCATCTTCCTCAAACTTCCTGTCTGATCCTTGTTCCTCGTTGTCGTCATCTCAATGGAGTTATCACACATTTGCTAGATATTTGAAACCACAATCAAATTAATCATTTTCAAAATATTAAATCAGTATTAAAATCAAGATATTGTACATTTAAATTAATCCCATTCTTCTATTTACTCTCTTTTTGGTGATTGAGTTATGTTTGCTAAATATTACTTGTTCAATAGTATGCATATTATGTTAGATCTGAACCACGGTGGTAGATGAATCTGTTAACACAAACTTCTAAATTACATTTTATAAGTATAAATATTACTTAATGTAGATTTTTATCTTGTTTTCAACTGTGATTAATGACTAAATATTTGCATGAATCGAAAATGAATACATACATTTAACAAGTTCCCGGTTTTCACTAATACATCTCGTGGAAGAACCTCAACAATGACGAGGACTTGACAAAGTTTCAACCTTTACAAAGACGAAAAGAAATTCTAAAAAAAAAGGATTTTACCCGGTTAATCGAATCAAGAGAAAAGAAAGAAAACTCTTTTCAGATTTTTCTCATGTACCCAAGAAAAACTCTTCATCTATTTCTTTCTCCTGAATTTTCCAAGAAAATCGTCTGTGATTTTCTTCCTTGTTCGATTTATTGTCTCTGATCTCTTTTAATCTCTTTTTTACTCATCTGGATTGTTGACCCAAGTCAAATATCCTTTGGAAACAAATACGAACTCTAACTGACGCCCAAATCGATTATATCATATTCAACATTTAAATCAAGATTTTACAGTAATTAGTTATATTTTATAAAAATAAATTGTGGGGAAGAGTAAGTGGTATAGTAGTTGCAACATCTATACATCTATCCCAAAGGTGGAGTTTGATTCTACGTACAAAGATGTTGGAATATTGAGACGAAACGTTGTAATCCAATGACAAAAAAAAAAATAAACGGCTAAATTCACTGTTTGAAGACAACATTCAGTAACCTATAAATACACTCTTATAGTGCTTTGTGTCTAATTAAAGACTTCAGCTTATTTGGTAAGCCCAATTATGGCCCATAAAAACTTTTCTTTGTCAGAGATTAGGCCCATAAGAACTTGTGCATTGGGCAAAAACTGGAAAAACAAAGATTTGCAAAATCATCAAGATGCTTCTAGATTCCCTCGTGAATTTCAACTCATTCTAACTAAAACTCAAATGTCATAAATTGCTTTTAGATTCAAGTGGTTAGTACATTCAAAATTTGAAAGAAAGAAGAACGTAAATTGACGTGAGTCACGATGTGCAGAGATATAAGCTTCCGTGATGAAAAGTGGAGCCCACTATTTTCAACTATCAAGATTGACCGACATCACGAGGATGTTTTTACCGACACCGTCCGATGTTTCCACGCTGTCATTAATAAATCATAACTGGAGAAAGATGCTTGTGCTGCTGACACACTTTTGGTTCTCTAAACATTTTGAATTTTGTACTATATAACTAGAAAAAGGTTTTGTACATTTTACACACGTTAATTTATTACATACAAATTCTTACAATATTCTTAAATCTACTAATTTCAAGCAGTTAAATATTTAATTTCAGTTGGTTAGTCAAAAATCTACTGCCTATGGATGACCATGGTCGGGTTTAATAAGATCTGGATAACCACAAGCCTAATCACAAACGTCATTACTAAATATTCGTTACGTGTAAAGTCTAAGTCCTTCGGTTTTCTATATGTAGTGCAAATTGGATTTTTCGATAAAGAACTTTAATAAATATAATATCACTCGGTCACAACGTACCGACCAAATAGCCCGATATCTTCATACGAAGATTTAGCACACTCATGCGAGGGACGTTGGAGTCGAACTCCACACTTCTGGGATGGACGTAGAGGTAGTACAACCACTAGACCATTTGCTCCTTCCATATAAAAGGATTTAACTTATTAGAATAATTACAATACATGTCACTGATATTAATTTGGTTAGAGAATAAATATAATTTAGCTTAAATATATAAAATGGTTTAATTTACCAGAATAATTACAATACATACCACTGATATTAATTTGGTTAGAGAATAAATATAATTTATTCAACTAACCAAAAATACTATTATATTTACAAAAACAATAATTTATATTTTTAAAAAATTTTAATGCGTTAATTTATAAATAATTTCAAATAAATATAAATAGATTTAAGTTACTACCGTAATACCTAATATATTATTTGAGAAATATTTAAAAAAAATAATTTTACTCTGACGTGTTATTAACATAAATATCATGCTGACGTGTCATCACTACAGTAAATTTTAAATAAATATATAAATAAGATTAAGTTATTAGAATAATTACAAGTTTATCATTGTTATTAATTTGGTTAGAAGTTTAATATATTTTATTAAACTAACAAAAAAATATTATTAAATTTATAAAAAATAATTATTTTTTTTCTTAATTTGTATATACAAAAATTAATGTTAAAAATAATTTTAAATAAAAGTTAAAATTATATAAATATTTAATTTATATTTAGTAATAAAATATAATTTACGAATATTTTTCTCCATGGCGTGGGTATGAATCTAGTATATGTGAAGAAGCAAACTTTTTTTCAAGAAAAGACTCAATTAAACTTAGAAATATTTTTGAAAACTAATTATGATAATACTAGTCGTTGAATATTATATATATGGTAATTAATTTTGGTATTTGCTATTTGTTAACGATATCTCTTCTTGAGTCATCTTCAAAATGGTTGGATACTTGGATTCCATAAAAGGTGAAAAAGCTATCCAATATGATTTGTTAACAAAACAATGTGTGAGACAAAGATTTCCATCACTGATTAACACACATTAACAAATATATTGAGAGAGAGAGAGAGTAGAGAAAAAGTTTTTAGTTACCACTTAGGGAAAGAAACAGAGAGCATCAAAGCATCTTCATAATTCCATTAGGAGAAGGTTTGGCTTTTTCTTCCCCACTTGCAATATTCCTCTTTCCGCTTTACCCACACTTTTTTTTTTTCACTTTACTCACTACTAAACTCGTATCTAAAGAAATATGCACTAAAAAGTTAAAAAAAACCATTAAAATCTGTCTCTATAAACACTTTTATTTTGTCGGCAAACACTTCTTCTTGTGTGTTCTATTTTTCCAAACTTGGACTTCTCTTCGAGGGAAACATATAAATATATCGAATTGAAAAACAAGAACCATTTTGATAAATTAGAGGAGATCGAAGAAAATGTTCCATGCATTAGTATTTATGTATTTTTTTCAAATTAACCAAATATATTAATAAAATAAACCAACTATTGAAAATCCTTGTAAAGTCATTTCAAAGTAAAAAAAAATCTACCAAAAAGTAACAACAAATGCTGGCAACAGTTGTGAACTTACGATTATCTCTTTAGAACTATTTTATTATAATTTCCATCGATTGAGTCTAAAACCAAACAGAACCCAAAATAAAACTTTGTTTTTAACAATATATAGAGTTTTGCTAAATTAAAAGATTGCTGAGAAAAAAGATACGTAAAAAGAGAAAGGAAGAAGATACAGTATAGATGTTATGGCATAATTCTTCTTTGCTCTTTTTTGGCATAATTCTTCTGTGCACTTATGTACATATCCTTTGATAACCACATTACTATTTATCTATATTCTTCGGTTTGCACACTATTATTTTATTTCCATGTTGTGTATTTTTAATATATTAATTGAAAAATATTTTAACAAAAAAATCTTATATCATAGTGTGATTTACAAATAAGCATTTTAATGCAAATATTATATAAAATATAATTTATTAAACTATTTATCAAAATGATATTAGATAAATATTTAACAGTATACTATATATAAATCTCTAATATTTCAAAATAAATTAAAACAAATAGAATGTATAACAAAAATTTAGATTAATTGAATATTTATCACATATACAATTTCTTATCTATTTAATAATACTGTGTATCCAATATATATACAATTTAAATTCATTTGTATAATCTGATTTTATTGTATATTTTTATTATATAATCAATATTAAACTTTATATTTCAAATAAAAAATAAATTATGTACTTATTTAATTTATATTTACTATTTAAATAATTAATTATAATATTTAAATTCTTGTGGCATTGATGTAACTCTAGTTCTTATTGATTTTGAATAACGATTCTCCAAAATAATTATGAGTATTAATTGATTACCTTTAAAATATATATTAGAAACTGAACATATTATTTTGTGTGTGTGTGATGGATAGAAATATCATGATTATCACTTCGAAAAATCATAGAAATTAATTTACACGTTGAATAATTTTTAATAATGCCATCAACTTTAAAATAAATCAGTAGATTGGACAATGAGTTTTGTCGGAGATTGGACAATGATTTCATTCAATAGTTGGTGATTATTATGAGCGTGATTACACGCGTGGAAACAAGAGAGTGAGGTTTGGCTGTAATAATCAAAGCAATGATGAAGACAGAGAGAGAGAGAACAGAGTTTCCCGTACTCTTGGATGGATCAATCAATCTTTTTTATTTTAATTTCCCCTCACATTATTTCCGTTTCCTTTTTTTTTCATCCTACCAAACTCTTTCACGGATTTGCTCATCCTATTTTTTATTTCGTAAACAAATTTATCTGTAAATAATAAATAATCATCATTCGTAAGTCCATAACAAAGAGGAAAAAATATCAATAATGAGCAGTTTGTGTAGAGGAGACTGTATACTACAGTAAATTAAATAATATACTCTCATCTACATCTTACCTTTAAAATCCACAATAATTTCAACAAATTTTGAATTGGGCAATTGACTAAAATAACACTATTTCAAGTTTTAATTCCAAATATAACACTAATCATTTAAATTTTCAAAAATAACACAAATTTAATACTAAAATAATTAAAAACTTATTTCTAATAAAAAAAATTTAAACTTTAAATTGGAAGAAGTGAACCCAAATATTATGTTTTAATTTTATATATAGTTTACTTAAAGTAACTAATTATTTTCACATAATAATTTATGCTATTTTTGGAATTTTATTTTTATGGTGCTAAATTTGGAAAATAAATTTAAAATGGTGCTATTTTAGGATATTACTCTTTGGAATTTCTGTATTTAGAAAACAAATTTAAAATGATGCTATTTTAAGGTATTACTCTTTGGAATTTCTGAATTTGATTTTCCACTTATATGTCAAGAAAACTATGGTGTTAATATTCAGGAAACCAAAAGCTAAGAAAAAGTCTAATGCACTTGTATTGAGAAATAATCAAATTTCAAAACAATAATAATTTGTATATATAATCTCTTTTACATCTTTCTTTCATAAGAAGAAAATATGCACTTCTTTAATATTCTCTTTTTCATTTATAAGATGTTTTAATTTTTGTGTGTTTTCATTATATATATTGGATGTTTTGCAAGTTTCTATGTAAACTTAAATGTATTTAATATTTTGTTATGATTTTTATTTTGTAGTATGGTTGATTAATTTTTTAGATAAAAATATTATATAGAAGAATAATTTTAAAAATATTTATGCTTTTAGTTACAAAATCCTATAAAATAAAAGAGAAGAGTAATAAATATATTTTATTATTTAAATAGATCCTCGTAATTTATTTAGATTAATTAGAAACCATCCTTATATAGCTTTTATGGTTCTCATCTCATCTTAGTCTTCTCTCTTATTCTACCAAACTTCTTATTTTTTCCTTTTTTCTTTAAGAAACAAAAAAAAAATGTGGAACCTTAACGGCTCACCCGTTCATCGCCAAGAATCCGACCATAGAGGGAACGGAGTTGGAAAAGTGTCGAGGACCCAATCTACGACGCGGCTGTTGTCTGTACCTCCGGTTACCCGGAATTTCTTTCCCGTTCAAAGCATGGAATCAGAAGTTCAAGAAATATGTGGGCCCGGTTTCACAAGAAACCAACGTGTTGGTCTGTCGATCCCGAGCGGTTCGGGTCGACAAGAGGAGCTGGAGCCGGAGATATCGCCGCCGGTAAAGAAGAGCCGACGTGGTCCTCGCTCACGGAGCTCACAGTATAGAGGAGTTACGTTTTACCGACGAACCGGAAGATGGGAGTCACATATTTGGTAATTTAATCTTTCATTGTCTTGTATCACTAACTAATCATATAATATATCCTCTCATAAGTGAAATATGCAGATTATAATAAAAACATATTACATTACATATATTATTGTTGAAGAAAATATAGTAATTGTTTATATAAAATTTTCTTGTATATTATGCAGGGACTGTGGGAAGCAAGTGTACTTAGGTATGGTTTATACTTTATATTATAAAAATAAACCATTTTCTGGATTTCTGTGACAAAAATGTTTGATTGTTTCTTTCAATTGTTGTTACATTTCAGGTGGATTTGACACAGCACATGCCGCTGCTCGGTATATTTTCATCATCCAAGCATCTTAGAAAGAATCTAATATTACAAAACCGAAAAAAAACACATTGTTTTCTGTTAACTATTGGGACAGTGCTTATGATCGAGCGGCTATTAAATTTAGAGGTATAGATGCAGATATCAATTTCGACATTGAAGACTATGTGGAAGATTTGAAACAGGTGATATTTATTTTTATGGTCCAGTAATTATGACTCGAAATAAAGAAACATTGTTTGCAGACGAGCAATTTAACGAAGGAAGAGTTCATGCATGTTCTTCGAAGGCAAGGGACTGGGTTTCCAAGAGGCAGTTCTAAATATCGAGGAGTCACTTTGCACAAATGTGGAAGATGGGAGGCTCGTTTGGGTCAACTTCTAGGCAAAAAGTATAATTAGCTAACAATTTTACTGCAATTTTTTTTATTTCAAGTTTGTTTCTTATGAATTTGAAGTGTCCTGTTTTTTTTTTTCCAGGTATGTTTATTTGGGTCTCTTTGATACAGAGATTGAAGCTGCTAGGTACTGTTTTATTATTGTTCAACATCTCATCATCACGAACTAAAGAATTCTAATTGAAAAAATGAATACAGAGCTTACGATAGAAAGGCAATAACGTGTAATGGGAAAGACGCAGTTACGAATTTTGACCCTCAAGTATACGAAGAAGAGCTTAGCCCAGGTAATTTCATTTTACCCTTTTTTTAGCCTAAAAAGTTACTCCAATCATCAATTTATGGGTAAAAAAGAATCAACAGAGATGAAGTGGAATGATGATCGTAACCTTGATCTAAGTCTAGGAGAATCTAACTCGGAAGATGGAACAAAATCCGAGGTGAGTAAGTGTTTATGTTCGTGTAATGTATGTATATAATATTGCTTTTGTAGGAGAATACTAAGTGGGTGAACTTTTCTAAAGATTGCGAGCATAAGAAATAGGAGCAGAGATGAAGAGAGATTATTAGGAAGCGATCTATCGCTAGCGATGGTGACTGTAAGATCGGAATTGCAACAGAGAATATCAGACGGTGGAGGAAAGCGAATGGGAGTGGCAGCATCATCAGGATTCTCTCCTCCTCACCATTCTACTTGGCACCACCACAATCCTCACACCTTTAACTTCTCTCCTCCCTGATTCATCATCAGCTGTGCTAGTGTGAATCAACAATATATGCTTTAGACTTTAGAGAATCTATTTGAGTCTGTGTGTGTATGTATGTAGACATACATATATGCGCTTTGAGTAATCAAATTATATTGACAAAAGAGTTTGGTGTTGATGAATCAAGTGAAAAAAGTGATCACCTTCATTATATACAAAGAGCACCAACATCTGGTGTATTTGCTTCCACTTCATTTGATGTTCCTCTCTTCGAATTCTTTCTCCCCTTCTTTGACTCCGTTGTTTGGCTCCTACATATTAATCAAGAAATGATGATCTTTAGTTAATTCATGTTTTAGTGTTTCTTAGAATTGAATCAAGAAACTTACACTAACAGTTTGACTGAGGATCTCCCAGTTGCTGTTCCGCAGCAGGACTTGTATTTCTTCTTTGAACCGCATGGACACGATTTATTCCTTGGGATCTTCTGCAGTTTTTTTGTGGAAAATTTTCTTTTCATGAATCACATCAAATAAATTTTTCGCTTAATCTAAAGGAAAGAAGCTATATCATGGTTACCTTATCATCGGACTGTGAACTGCACTTGGCAAGGACGGCTTCAATGTTACTGCAGCTAGCTGATTCCTCCTCATTCAATTCTTTTCTGGCTTGTTTGGTGCTTACCATTGTACTATCACTTGCTTCCTTTGGATTTGTGGTATCTCCAGCAGAAGCGGTTTCTGAATCATTTTCAGTCAAAGACTCGACTCCTTGCTCTGCTATCAGGAATTCAATCGCAGCATCCACATCACCGTTTACTTGTACTAGAACCTAAAAGGGGATCCCAGATAAGAGAGGACTAATGATCATATTGCTCTCATACATCAACCAAGCATCTGCTTATTACCTGTTCAGCTTTCTCAGCATTGTCACAGCAACTACCAGACATGACTACTTTGATAGCAGCACCATCCACATTACGCATATCAGCTCTGTTTTTGGACTTGCTCTCTGTGGCTTTTACTTGTTTAGATGCTGCTGATACTTTAGCATCAGCCTTTCACAAAACTGGAATGTATTAAAACAGTGCACTAGAGCATTCTGTAAACCATGAACCAAGTTTTAAGTAAAACCTCTATTACAACAGGCCTGGCTGGTCCTCCACAAGCATCTTCCTTTAACCGCACACTGTTGTAGTGTTCCCCATCGTGGTAAGACCTAAAAGGGGCCAAATTCAATAATCTCCATTGATCCTTCAATTAACCGATAAAACAATGATTCAATAAGAATCAAGTACTTACAGATGGATCATGCGGGTTCTTGCATCTTCAAAGTTACGTATATACCAACGTGGTGACATGTTCTGCAACAAACAGAACAATGTGCAAAGTATATGTTATGACACTCCAGTTATTTTCACAAGGATTAGACACCTATGATTCACATATATATTTTTATTGTACAAAACAAACAGAATGATTTCTATCAAACGGAAGCAGATCATGCAAATAAACATTTTTATTATTATTACCCTGTGGATACATATATTACTGCATGTGACAAGAGAAGCTGCCTGTAATTCCATATTCCCCGCCCAAGTCCCATCATCCTCCATGGTTTTACAGTAATCCTCAAATGGAACATCATCTTCGATAAAAGGCTCAAACATTTCACGGTTTTTCTGTAAAGCCAGAATTATTGAGTGTAAAGAACTGCGAAAATATGGAACTTTTTTTATGAAATGGCACTTACCACTATATACTGTACAACCATTCTACGGTATTTGCTGTGTTCATCCTCATTGCCTTCCAATTGATCGGCAATTGCCCTGTGAGGAGAAGACCGGGTCAATCTAACATTTGCGTCGTCTTTACACATAATAGAATTCAATGATGCTTGAGATTTGTCAGCACGAAACCACTGGATATTAAGAAGAACAATCAAAGAGACACAGACCTGAAGAAACAATTACCATCTGCAGTCACTTTGATTATCTTAAGGCCTAAGGCGTCAAGTTGAGTACGAAATTGAGACAGATCAAAATCATTTCCTTGCTTCTTCACCTATGAAACAACCAATACTAATCGATTTTTTTGTTGAAGATTAATAAGAATGTCGAAATCTAAAAACTGGAGATTCATGAAAAGGAGCGCACCTGATGTGGTTGTTTCTTAAGCTTAGATTT
Source organism: Pugionium dolabratum (assembly GCA_018901945.1). Lineage (NCBI taxonomy): Eukaryota > Viridiplantae > Streptophyta > Magnoliopsida > Brassicales > Brassicaceae > Pugionium > Pugionium dolabratum. The sequence goes on along the minus strand of JAEVFF010000070.1, from coordinate 480,302 downwards.
CTGTTGCTTAGCTTTCGCCATTCATAGACTGATTTAGTCCAGAGAGAGTGAACAAAGAAGCTATTTAGTCCGAGACTCCGATAGTTACGGCGGCGCAGTGAGAAGCATCAGAGCATTTCGTCGCCGGTAGAACAATGAAGGAGATTATTGGGTCCCAGTAAAAAACTCTAAGGGCCGAAAAGCCCAATAAGCTACGATTATCACATTTATTCCAATTATGATTTTTGATTTGATTTGTTATCTTAAATTTAAATTCAAATAATTACACTATATTTAATACAGTGAATTTTAAAACTTCAAAAGTGTCATATTTTTAATATATTATTTGAGAAATTTTTTAACAAAATAATCTGTGTTAATAACAAAAATGACATGATGATGTGCCAACAACACATCGAGTTTCAACTTAAATATATAAAAATGGTTTAAGTTATTAGAATAATTACAATACATGTCACTAATATTAATTTGGTTAGAGAATAAATATATTTTATTCAACTAACCAAAGTAATAAAATCTTACTCTGACGTGTTATTAAAAGAAATATCATGTTGACATTTCATCATTAGAGTAAATTTCAAATAAATATATAAATATATTTAATTTATTAGAATAATTACAATATATGTCATTGTTATTAATTTGGTTAGACAATTAGTATGTTTTATTAAACTAACCAAAAAATACAATTAAATTCGTAAAAAATAATAATTATTTTTTCTTAATTTATATATATAAAAAATTAATGTTAAAAGTAATTTTAAATAAAATTTAAATTATATAAATATTTAATTTATATTTACTAATAAAATATAATTTACGAATATGTTTTCTCACGTATGGCGTGGATATAAATTTAGTTATATGTTACTTTTCAAATAATTTTTAACATAGAATTATATATTTATATAGATATCTGAATACAATATATAGATAATTAACTAAATCTCTCTAACTCAACTTCTATTAGTCAAGATGTTTTGCCATGCTCATCTAATTCATAAAATAGTATTGGGCCGCTCTGAGAACCACCACCGAGGAAGAGTCACAGGGAACTCTTGGGAAACGGGCTCTTTATTTATGACCTAATAAACAACTAAAATGGCTCATGTTATAGGACCACGTGATTTGAATGTGTCTTGTCTTTTTGTTTTGAACACACGCAAGACACTTGTGGTTAGGTAAACAAGAAAATAGTAGATATACACACTGACACAAGTGTTTGTCAATTTCATCGACAAAAGAAAAGAATAAAAAATGGCGGATGATGTTGTAGTGATCTCTAAGAGCATTGTTCGACCCGAGAGCAACTACGAGGGATCTGATCGCGTTAAGATCCACCTCACTCCATGGGATCTCTTCTTTCATGGAGCCGAATATCCACAAAGAGGTCTGATCTTTCCACAACCCGACCCGGAAACCAATACGATCTCTAGATTGATATCTTCTCTTTCCGTCGCTTTGAAGATATTTTATCCATTCGCTGGTCGTCTAATCAAGATCGTGAACGAAGATGTTGAAACGGCGTCGTTTCATATCGATTGCGATGGTTCTGGTGTCAAATTCGTCCACGCTTCGGCTAAAACCGTTTCGGTGAGTGATGTTTTAGAACCGGCCGATGGTAACGTCCCTGATTTCTTGAATCGTTTCTTCCCGGCGAACGGAGTTAAGAGCTGTGATGGGAACTCAGAACCGCTTCTCGCGCTTCAAGTGACGGAGATGAAGGATGGAGTTTTCTTAGGATTTGGTTATAACCATATGGTTGCTGACGGATCTTCGTTCTGGAATTTCTTCAACACTTGGTCAAAGATTTGCTCGATTGGGTTAGACTCCGATCCCCGGACAGAGTTTCCTCCTTTGCTTCTCCGTGGGTGGTTTCTCGACGGGATTGATTACCCGATTCGAATTCCGATCTCAGAGACGGAGCCACCGATTAGGGTCGTTACTTCATCGTTACCCGATTTACAAGAGAAGATTTTTCGATTCACGAGTAGAAATATATCTGAGCTCAAAGCGAAAGCCAACGACGAAGTTGGTTCCGATGATCGGAAAATCTCGTCGCTTCAAGCGGTTTCGGCACATATGTGGCGGTCGATAATCAGAAACAGTGATCTTAGTCCAGAAGAAGTGATTCATTGCAAATTATTGATGGATATGAGACGAAGGCTAACCCCTCCGCTCGAGAAAGAGAGTTTCGGGAACGTGGTCGGATTGGCGACGGCGACAACCACTGTTGCGGAGATGCTTAAGAATGGGTTGGGTTGGGCTGCCTTTCAAATAAACAAAACTGTTGGGTCTCAAACGAATGAAGAATTCAGAAACTTCGCTGATAAATGGGTGAAGAAACCGAAAATACCGAACGACGTGGCCTTCTCTAATTCGATCATTGTTGCTAGCTCTCCTTGGTTCAATGTGTATGGAAATGATTTTGGTTGGGGTAAACCGATTGCGGTTCGAGCTGGACCGGGAAATACCAGCAATGGCAAACTCATTGTTTATCCGGGAATCGAAGAAGGAAATATTGAGATTCAGACGTGTTTGTCGTCTCATATTTTGGAAAAATTATCGACTGATGCAGAGTTTTTGACGAATGTCACCCAAATCAGTGGGATGAATACTATTAACTGAATCTCCGTTTAGATTTATGTGTCTCTCTTCAATAATGTAAAATCATTCAGGCTTCAGCTTAAGTTTTCTATTGGGTCGAATTGTGTCTATATATCTATATAAACTGCATAACATTCAATTGAAGCTTAAGAGTGAAGACATGCCTACACAGGATTTCTGCCTATAAATTTTGCAGTCTACAATACAAGAATCAAATCCGAGACTTTTTCTAAGACAATTCATGTTTAGGATCTCTCATTCGTCATAAAGAAGTGATTAAGATTCTCTAACCTAAGAATCTGTTCAAGTGGTTTGGTTGATTGTGTCATAGTAGAAACATCAGCAGTGGAAGCCATGAGAAGCAGAAGACAACAATGGTGTTTGGTGGATAGGCAACAGAAGCTAATGATCTTGTGAACTGAACTGAACCTGAGTAACTTCCAGCCGTTGAGTCCATGTTTGGAGTTGTTGTCTGTAGAGTAACATTTTTGCAGGAACCATAAGCTGCTCCTGGCTGCAACATCAAGAGGTGTCGGTATGAATGGTTTAGGCTTGTAAGATCTTAATTCATATCCAAAATGTTAGCGCGAGTAGATAAGCTATTACCTGGCAGGCAGCAAGAGTTTCACAACCGCACAGAACAGGTCCATTCATTCTATCGAGAATTTCGAAAACGCCTCCCCCATCGCTTCTCTGCATTTAATTTCACATGGGTTTGTTAGTAAACGTCACAAAAAAATCATATTTTAGTTTGATATTTGTTGCTCTATGATTGATTCAATACCATGTAGAAGTTGACGGCAAGAAAGTTTGGCATTCTATTTCCTGCTGAGTTGAGACAGGTTCCAACCATCTCAGCAAGTGGCGCTGAATGCTCCTTGCAAGCGTCTTTCTCAACCGGATATGTCGGGAAGTAATTCATCAAGAAAAGTGATGAACTTTTTGAATTTAAAGGTTGTGACTCTTCTCTGTTAGGACAAGAACCTGGCTTCACACCGGGATCCCCAGCTTTATAGAATCATAGGCAATGAGCACAAAATAAGGTTATTATTCAAAGACAATCTGAAACTTATAGATAAGAACTTTTGGTGATACTCACATTCATTTTCGACAATGTATCTCCACTGATAAGCAACGCCTTCTTCATCTTCTTTCGCAGCAACAGAAGTGAAAACCAGGAGCCTATGATTCTTTTCCACCATATCAGTCACAGTAGGCCAATCTTCTCCCTTCTTGGGCATTTTCGAAACAGGAAACCAGTACTTGTCCAAACCAGCGTTTGCAAACAGAGTTGATAAGCCTTTAGGTCTGTGCACATAATCCTCAATTATGATGGTAACAATCTCTGTTGGGTTCTGCCTCAGAAATGCCTCAACTTCCCTCAGTGTGTTAATAGCAGGTTCCTGATTCAAGAAGGCAAACAAGTTCACATTTTACCAATCCAACCGGGTTTCAAGCTTTCGATCCAAAAACGGTTAGTCAAACTGAAGACAAAATTTACAAAGGCTGTGAAGTTAAAGCATTGCCCTCGAAGCGAATGACAAAGCCAAATATCGTTGTTGAAGTCATACATATCCAGCATTAGTCCCCTAACTCCATTCTACACACCACATTTAAGAGTTTTTTACGCCAAGAAAAAAAAGAGAGGAATCCATATAAACAGTTTACAATAAGGCACACTACTCTTAGCTGGTTAGTAACAGTATCTTCTTGATTGAAAAATGTAATCCTCTCAACACCTGGTAAAGGCGGTGCATTTGCATTGCTAAAGGCGTTATGAGTCATCAACCATGTATACTTGTTGAAAGGCAATCCATTGATCTACAAGAAAAGGAAACACTTATATTCAAAGTTCAAAAACTTTTGCTGCAACCAAAATGATCTAAGACTTATCTTCAAATTGGCAAGTCAAGAGAAAGACCAATCAGAGGAAACAAAAAAACTTACAATGGAAGTTGGAATTGTGGCTTGGCCTCTTGTGCAGATAGGTTTAGTTCTTCCAACAGCAGGACAGTTCCCACAGTATAAACCTGGGACACAGTCAGTGGCCAAGGAGCATGAATCCAACATCTGAGAAAGAAAGAACAAAAGTTGCAAAATCTCTACAGATTAAGACCCAATTTGAGAACAATAAAGTAGCAAATGAGAATCAAGAATCCGGTTTTTGAACCTGGCAATTTCCATTAGAGCAAGCCAAGGAAACGGAGAAGAAGGAGAAAGAAAATAGAAGAAGAGAGACTGTTACGGCTATAGAAAAGCCGTTGAAGCACACCGACATCAGTCCTAGCCTTAAGCAAAGACAGAGAGAGAAGTCTGAATGATCGAAGATCTACTGTTGATTGGGGTTTATAAGACAAGAAGACATGAGGATGTTTAGGTTCTAAAACGCGGGCTTCATCGATTTGCTAATCAAACTGTTCTCAAAGGAAACTAAAAGAAAAGAAAAGAAAAACAGTCTTAGCTTTCTTTTTCTTCGACAAGGTTGAATCTTTTTCCCACCAGTCTTAAATAAGCAATGGTAATTGTTTATCAAAGATTTAACATATGTTACATATATTTAATGTTTGTTATTATTTGTTATAATGTTAGAACTGTCATATATTAGTATTTCACAAAGTATGCTCAACCAAATTATATTCTTTTTGTTTTTATTATATTTTTCTTATTTTTTGTTGATATTTTTCTTGTTTTTTTACTTATATTTTTTTATTTTTTACTTATATTTTTCTTGTTTTTACTTATATTTTTCTTGTTTTTGTTTATATTTTTTCTTGAACCATTAGTTTTTTATATTTTGACTATTTTTTTGTAAAATTAATTTTTATTTTTAAATACTAATTTATTAAATTATCAATTATATAATTGGAAAATGAACAATTCAATAAACATATAAAAATAATAATCATGATTGAAAAATACAAATTATTCATCGTAATTTATCAAACCAAATTAATTATTTAAAACAATTATAAATATATAAAATTTAAAAAAACCATAAAACTGAAAACATACATGGTATTAAATATTTTTTTAAACTCATTTCTAATTTAATATATATGATTTAATTTTTTTACAAATAAATTTATGTTTAAAATTATTATTTCATATTTGATTAAACGTCATGTCATAATTTATTTTAGCCATGTTATTTTTTAATGATATGTAAATATTTTTTTCTAAACTCACATTTAGTTTAATATATATGATTTATTTTTTTAAAAATAATTTTTATGTTTAAAATTATTATGTCATATTTGATTAATTTATTTTTTAAAAATAAATTTATATTTAAAATTATGTCACATTTGACTAATCGCAATGTCATAATTCTTTTTAATCATGTCATCTTTTTTAATGACATATAATCATTTTTTTATAAACTCATTTTTTAATATTAAAAAGATTTTTTAAAAATAAATTTATATTTAAAATTATAATATCACATTTAATTAATCGACATATCATAATTATTTTTACCCATATCATGTTTTTAATGAAATATCATCATATTTTTATAAATTCATTTATGTTTTAATAGTAAAAGGATTTTCAGATTCCAAAAGTTAGCCATTTAAGCCTTATATGTGAGAAGTAAGAAGAAACAAACAATCACCTATCGTAGGCCCATTTATGTACAAATAGATGCATATGAATCCTATATGTAGAAGATTAGAATGACTCTCGATTGTAAAAATTGTATGTATATTGATTACAAAGTTGTATAAGTTGTAAACTTTATAACTTTTTAAATACCCAAAATTTAACTACTGAAATTTTTTTTCAACTATCGAACATCATAGAACAGAATGAAGATGTTTCCACTGGTTTAAGTGACGAAATCATTGATGAAAATCTAAGTCGAAGAACATATGAAGAAGATGGTTCTGGTAAAAAGGAGAAGTGTGTGATTTGTCTAGACAAACTGAAGAATAACAAAGAAGCTTCTAAACTTGAATGTGGGCATGACTTTCACTTTGAATGCATCAAGAAGTGGCTAATGATCATGAATATGTGTCCTCTCTATAAGCAAAAAAGTATCTAATCGTTTGTATTTTATGCAGTAAAAAGATTGTGAATATTAGAAATTAACTTGATGTTTATGTTTTAATTATTTAATTGATAATTTAAAAAATTAGTATTTAAAAATAAAACTTAATTTTAAAAAAAAAGCCAAATATATATAAAACTAATAGTTCAAAAGTGTATTCGGTATAATTCCATAATTTTAATATAAAATCGTATCAAAATATAATTTAAATATAGATTAAAAACATAATCATATTAAAAATTAAAAAAAAATGTCAACATACATCTTAAATTAATTTGCCAATCAAACCAAACTAGAGTAACAGAATTTACAAATGAAAATAACGAGACCAAGTCTGCAATTAAATTATTATATATTTTGGCTAACAGTGCTCACATGTATATGACAGTTTTGTTTTGTCGATTCTATAAAGGAAAAGTTGTCGGATTACCATTATCGTGCAAAATTTATTTCACAACACCTCTTTCTGATAAAAATAAATGCATAATAACACAATATCCAACACTTTGATCTCAAGTATTTACTTAATTCCCCTCTTGTAAAGAAGATAACAAAATATTAGCCGTTGAGAAAGAAAAAAAAAAGCTAATTCCAAAAGTTAGTCATCTCTAATATATTGATTGAAAATTATTTTAACAAAATAACCTTTAATTGACATATAATTTATAAATATATCACGTTGATATATCGTATTATTAGATCATCTTAAGATAAATATTATATAAAACATAATTTACTAAAGTATTTACGAAAATTACCTATATTATATGTAAATATCTAATATTTCAACATAAAATGCAAATACAATATAAATAAAATATTAAAAATTTTTAAAAATTAGCTAAATCAAATATAATATAGAAGTTTAGTTAAATTAAGTATCTATCACATTTATAATCTTATCCAAGATAGATTATTTAAATCTATTTGTATAATTTAATTTTATTATTTATTTCATTTTTATAATCAATATTAAAAAAATTTATAAAAATAATTTTAAATATAAAATAAATTATATATGTATATATATATCTAATTTTCATTAATAAAATAAATAATTAATTATTGGTCAAAATCTAGTTTAAGTGTAAGAAGTAAGAAGAAACAAGTAGTCACCTATCTCTCTCAGCCTCGTAGGCCCATTTATGTACAAATATTTGGGCTTATCTAAAATCCCAAGACCCAAGATAATGGGAAACCATCAAAAACCCTAAAATAGACATATTAACTAGTGTAAGCATTATCTATCCCATAAGAAGAAAAAAACAATTCTTCGGTTAACATTTATTAAATTTAATACTTATTCAATATAAATTGATAATTTTCTATAGAAGGAATGCAATAGATAAATATTTTCTATATAAAACCATTAAATTGTATTAATGTCCTAAAGCAATTTCCATTGTCCAGCAGTAATTCCATTTTTATTAGTTGTCAGAATTATTTTTATAATTTTTTTTAACATTTTTGGAATCCAAAATGCAACAACTGTAAATATTAGTCTTATTTTCCTAAATATATTCTTATCTATACCTTTTTTTCCTAAAATAGCTTAAGTCGTTTTCACCATACATATTTATATCACTTATCTCATATGTTAAAAGGAGATAAGTCTGCTTCTACATCATATATACACAAATTGATGAGTTTATTAGCTTAATTGTTAGCACTCGATCTCCTTTCAATTATCAATCTGCCAGGGTATGAATCTTTATCCATGTACTAGTCCTCGAGGTTTCTCTTTGTTATTCCTATACGTATATACATTCTTGGTAGATTATTTGAGTTGTTTCATGATGGTTTCTCGACTTAAACCATTTGTTAGATTAGTTATTACTTATCACAAAGACTGTCTTTCTACTCCAAACCTATAAAGTATGATCAATTGTATGTATAGTTACGTGATTTAGTGCAAGTTGATTCATCAACTTCGCCAAACTATGAAGATATGTTCGTTAAAGAAAACATAAGTAACACAAATGGTCGTAGAAAATTACATATCAGACCAAGTAAACATGACATGTTCGTGCTTCAATTCTCCATTTTACATTCAAAGTTTTGTTTGTTAACCTTTCACTATGTTTCATTCAAAGTAAAATTAATTCTGAAATATGTTTTTACTTAATTTGTTATGTATTTTCCTTTTATGCATTTTTTGACTTTTTATAACGTAATTTATAAAAGAAAAATGAAAGTTGAAAGTGGTAATTATTTTTATTGGTAAATCTTATTACTGAAGCAGAAAAAAAAATCAAAAGGATGGCCGAAGACGGGAATACTGATCCGATGCCGAGTAGTCCGTTTAGCTTTCAACGGTTACTCTGTGGAGACGATTGGCATCGTTGGGACACTTTCCCAAGAGTTGATGATGTTCCCAACTCATCAAATCCTACGCCTGAGGTGAGCCATGATGGTCCGACACTAGAGCTTGATAATCCACTTCTGATTCCAATTGCAAGGGTGATTTCTATATCTCTATATATTCTTTATAAGAGTTCCAATTTTTGGATATGTTATGGACATTGAAAATGTTTAGGAACAAATTGTGGAGCAGTGGTTAGAGTCACTGACTCATGAACAATTTGAAATGCCATTCGAAGAAGAAGCTATAGAAGTGTCTTTTGATGAACTCACCTTCGCACAAGAGGTAATACACATATATATTAGATTCAGATTTTCGTAAATTAGTATGTAAGTATCTTGAATTTAAAATGTAGTTAATTTTTGAAAAAAGATTCACAAGTGATGGATATTATTAAATTTCTGCATTGTCTTTAAAAAACATGTATTTAGTTTTGATGTTTAGATTCGGTCAAAACTTACGTATTTAAATAAAATCTACATGAATATATTGTTTTAAGTACGAGATACGATAAATATATAAATTAAATTAAATATACATATTTTAACATGTATTTAAAGAACGTACAATAAACATATAGATTAAATTCCACATTACATTTAAAAAATATGTATTTTGTTTTGATGTTTAGATTTTGTCAAAACTTAAGTACTTATTATTTTAAGTAAAATTTGCATGATTATATTTTGTTACGTACGAGATACGATAAAAATATAGATTAAATTAAATATATGCATTTTAACATGTATTTAAAGTACGTACGATAAATATATAGATTAAATTCGATATTGCAGTTAAAAAACATGTATTTTGTATTGATGTTCAGATTCTATCAAAACTTACGTACTTATTATTTTAAGTAAAATTTACATGAATATATTTTTTACGTATGAGATATAATAAATATATAGATTAAATTAAATATACATACTTTAACATGTATTTAAAGTACGTATTTTAACATATATTTAAAGTACGTACGATAAATATAAAGATTAAATTCGATATTGTATTTAAAAAATATTTATTTTGTTTTGATTTTTAGATTCTGTGAAATTTACGTACTTATTAAATAAAGTTGCATGAATATATTTTTTACGTACGAGATACGACAAATGTATAGATTATATTAAATGTATATATTTTCACATTAAATTTGAGAATTGAAATTAAATTTTTATAAAAATATTAAAAGTTTACGTTATATTTGAAAAAATATTACTTATTTAATTTTTAGAAAAAATTATTATATTTAAAAGTTACTTAAAATATTTTCACGTACGAGTTACGGGAAATATATAAACTAAATTAAGATGTGAGAAAATATCTAAGTATTTTGAAATGAAATAAGAGATTTTGAAAGGAAAATTATGTTTGTAGGAATCATGAGAAACTATTAAAATTTTACATTAACTTTCAATATATATATAATATATCATATATTTGTGTAAATTGCAAATAATTTAAGATGAAATATGAGAGTTCAAATACTTTGTAGAACAACATGAAAATCTATTATTTATTTTGAATATTTAAATGCTATGAAATTTACGTAACTATTTTTTATGTGAAATTTACGTAAAGGTTAATACGTACAAAATACAAAGTATTTATAAGCTACATTAATTAAAACTTGAGTAAAAATGAAAATATTTTGCTATAGAAATATATTTAGAGCATATCTTAAAGTTATCATATTTTTAAGTTAATTATTCAAAATATCACGATATTTTAATTTTGATTGAAAACTGTTTATAGTTTTTTCATACGATATATTTAAAAAAATAGTGTGATTTACATATGTGGCATGAAATTTACGTAACTGAAATTTATGTAAAGGTTAACATGTACAAAATACAAAATATTTATAAGCTACATTAATTAAAATTTGAATAAACATGAAAATATTTTTCTATAGAAATATATTTTTAGAACATATCTTAAAGTTATCACATTATAAATTATATATTCAAAAGATCACAATATTTATATTCGGATGAAAATTGTTTAGAGTTTTTTCATACAATATATTGAAAAAAATAGTGATGATATTTCTGAAATAAAAGTTAAACATAATCATTACAGTATTTCTACATTATATATATATATTTGTTGGAAAAAATGAAGCACCACTAATAAATTGCCATTTAAATTTTGCATATTGACAATTAGATACAACTTTTGTTTCGAACTTCTAAGTAGTTAGAGCCTTCTATGCTTCTTAATATCACAAAAGTTTTTATTTGTTCATAGTTACAGAATATTGGTAATTTAGTGGGTTGCATATGTTATGTTTCTCAGAGTAGATGCATCTGAATCCTATATGTAGAAGATTATAATGACTCTCCATTGTAAAACTTGTATGTATATTGATTAAAGAGTTGTATAAGTTGTAAACTTTAGAACTTTTTAAATACCCAAATTTAACTACTGAAACTTTTTTTCAGGAACTATCGAATATCATAGAACAGAATGAAGATGTCACTACTGGTTTACACGAAGAATTCATTGATGAAAATTTAAGTCGAAGAAGATATGAAGAAGATGGTTCTAGTAAAAAGGAAAAGTGTGTGATTTGTCTAGACAAATTGAAGAATGACGAAGAAGCTTCTAAACTTGAATGTGGGCATGATTTTCACTTTGAATGCATCAAAAAGTGGTTAATGATCATGAATACGTGTCCTTTGTGTAAACAAAAAGGTATCTAATCGTTATGTAGTAAAAAGATTGTGAGTATTAGAAATTAAGTTGATTTCTGATAACCATTATCAGACAAACTTAGCAAAGCTTAAGTTGAGTTTTTAAGTTGCTTTCATCATTGTTGTAATGCATAATATCAAGAGAGAGCATTCTATCAAACCTCTTCTTCATTGATCATTACAATTTGAAACCTATCACAAAATTTCCATGAAGAGTATGAGTTACAAATCTGTTTTTGGCCCTTTATCACCCAATAGGCCAATACACAATATACCTACTTGAGAAAAATAAAAAACGATACTTATTTTAATTTGTCAAAAATGGTGAAACTCTTACAAGAGAGTACTTTCAAGTGATTGTCAATTTTCATCTTGTATCCAGTAATAACTAGTAGTAATATTTATGACTATCAATAATGTTATTTGTCAACTGCCCATTTACTTATTTTCCACCCATCACTGCCCTATATTTAACATATCACATTATTTACTTTTTTTATTCATAACAACAAAGTTATGTATGTCAAAATTAAAAAAAAAAATTGGAGTATATCATTATACAGCGATTTTGGACACAAGATTACAAATCAACGTGAACAATATTAGTTGAATTATATATATTTTAGATGAAATGTTTTTGTGTATATATATACATATATGATTTGAAGAATGTAAAATTTATAAAAAAAACAAAATCATGATTTAAAATATATATATATATATTTTAGATGAAATATTTTTGTGTAGTTAAATCTTATAAATTAATTTTTTAATCTGTATAATTTTTTTTTATCATAAGTCAAAACGACGTCGTTTTGGTTAAAGTGCAAAACGGTGTAGTTTTAAACTGCATTTTCGTCTATCCATTGATATGTTGAGTCAGCTGTCATGTGTCACATGAGTCAGCTGTCATGTGTCACATGAGTCAGCAGTTTTTTACGTTTCATAGACAATGTTAAAAATTTTATTGAAAAAGCACTTTCGATATAGTTCGTGTAGAAAATTTAAATTATATCATTGTTCATGTGGTTTAACCGATGGTACTAAATTCAAATTGAAATGAACGACGAAAATTGTTGACGTTGATTTTGGCCATTTTCCCGTCTACACACAGAGATTCGCCACTCACCCATCCGAATACCCACGCGCTTCTCCTACTCACGCGACTCTCTCCCCGCCTATAACCTTTTATCACGAAAAGCCAGACTAGAGAGTAGAGAGTAGCGAGAGATGGGTAGTTCCGATGACGGCGATCGTCTTTTTCATGCATCTTCTTCCGACGAACTTTCGAGTTTTCTTCGGCAGATTTTATCTCCTACTCCGACAGCCGGCCAGTCTTTTTCACCACCGTATATGGTGAATCAGCCGCAGCAGCCACCGAAGAGAATCGTTCACTCCGTTGAAATGTTCGACCGAACGTTCCCTTCCGATTCCGGCGTAGCGGTTTCTTCCGTCGGATATGCAGTCGCTGAAACTAGCGAAGACAGATATGCTTTCCAAAACAAGGTAAACTAACAATATTAGTTGCCAAGAAACTTCACTCACTGCGTTGGTTAAGAAACAAATAAAAAGCTTTTTTTTGTAATGGTGACATTAAAAGAGAAACGGAGGTAGACAGAGAAATTCGCTGAAGAAGAACATCGATGCACAACTCCACAACTTGTCTGAAAAGGTTTTGTCTTTATTCTTTAACGATTCTTAGTTTTAAAATAAACTAGAAAACACTGAGAATGTAGCTTAGAATCTGAATTTTTGCAGAGGAGGAGGAGAAAGATCAACGAGAAAATGAAAGCTTTGCAAAAAGTGTTACCCAATTCCAAAAAGGTAAACAAAATGTTGGAATATTTGTTTGTTTCTTTAGATTCTTGAGAAACATTGTTTTGACTGATTCGTTTTTGGTTTGTAGTCTGATAAAGCCTCAATGCTTGATGAAGCTATAGAATATCTGAAGCAGCTTCAACTTCAAGTGCAGGTGTTGTTTGCTTACTATTCTAAGATCGTCTACAATCAAAGTATAAAAAAAATTCCTCATTTGATCATATGGTCTGCAAATCGCAGACTTTAGCCGTTATGAATGGATTTGGCCTAAACCCTATGCGATTACCACCAGTTCTACCGCCTATACACACAAGGATCAATGAGACCTTCAAGCAAGAGATGAACCTAGAGTCTCTGCCTGGTGCTTCTCACTCGCTGGTTCACCGTGAACCAGCCGAAGGGATTCAAGAAATGTGCTTTTCCACAGCCACTCTGCTTTGAAAAAACTTTCAGACAGTGATGTTGATTCGGTGTGAAACTGGCAAGACAAAGGAGTCACATAGTATTGGTCAGATTTTAAAGTTCAGTTAGTTATAGTTATGCTAATAAGCTCTAGGACTGAACAAAACTTCGTAGTTAAATTGTAATGCTGTCAGAAGTTGATATAAAAGACCTCGAATATGTTGGAGTCATGGCTGTTGCTGACCAACGGAGGTTTATCTTCATCATTGCTTTCTCTACTTGAATATTAACAGCAACATCCATCTGCTATTTCAATGGCAGAGAGGTTATTAGGGATCTGGACAACACAAAAATGAATGTGATAAAACGGATTTAAGAGATTATAAAGAGGAGAGCAATGTTTGTCTAAGATGTGGCAGCAGTATGACATGTGCTTGAAGAAATGCTATATGAAGCAATAGAAAGATAAGAATTCTTCATAAGATTGATCAATCTGGAAGGCTCGAGAGCGAGTTAATAACCAAAACATTTGTTCTATAGGCCAAATTGAAAGGATAGAGAGTGTTTTTTTACTCTGAGAAACTTAAGAATTAGGATCCTTTTAACAAAGCTTTCCTAGCCTGAATTTGGAAGAAATCCAGGTGCCTGACTCCAAGGTAAACGAGGAACTCCATCTTCTGATTGTGTAATAGTCGTGAAACCGATATTACATTCCTGAAATTAGCATGACTGTTATAGGCAAAGCAAGGGAAAAAAAGCCATCAAAGGATTGAGAAGATAGAAAACAGTCTGCTTAACCTGCATAATAATAATGCAATGGTATTGAAATCAAGAAGCAACACATAGTATGTTTGTAAGCAGGAGAGTGAGAACATAGCTAATCCTCATCTTCTGCTTTTCATTAACTATAGTCTTTAAATTTGTAGCTGTAACGAACGATAGCAGGAGGATGAACCACTTTTTCCTCCGGAACTAATGCCGTGATAACCTTTGGGGATTCAACAGTAACCTCATTTTTGTACCAGCTCACGTGCACAAATGTCATGTCCTCTCATTATTGGACATTAACATAGTTAAGATGATCAAGGCTCTGTTTTAAGGTCTTAGTCGTTTAAAATGTGAACAAGTATAGAAGTTTGAAATGGCATAAAGGGAAAAAGACTGTCGTCAACAAAATCATTGTTTGTAAAGATAGCGTATAACATCGGATGCAAACTTAAACAAGACAAATCTACCGGAGCAGGAGCAGCAAACAGCGGTTTTGTTGAACATCAGTTTCCAGCAGCATTAATCTTTAGAATTAAAAGATTAGCTTTTCTGTTTTTTGTTAGGTTATGCTTTATTTCGTGTCGTTCTGATCAGGTTGTTCTAAAACACGATCTTCATGAAATACATAGTTCATGGGGAAAGAGGATAAATCTACTAGGACTCATGAATTCAAAATTGAGTTTTACATATAGTAAAATTTTAGAATCTATCAACAAATATTCATACAATTAGCATTGTTGGATCGGACTATGAATTAAGAAAAAAAAAAACTCTAGCCTTTCTCTCTGCAACTCTGTCTTCATCTCATGTTTTTTAATCATTACCGTCACCGTACGGTGACCCAGTAACCAGTGACAGACCAATCAGGGATCAAATCAGTCGCCAAACTTGCAACCCTCTCATCCGGAGAATCGAGTGGATGATATTGCGTTTGCGAATCGGAAGAAACCGAAACCCAATCGGAAAATTCGAATGGACATCTCGGAGATGACGATACTTCCTCTGGTTTAGATTGAACAGAGACGTCTTCTTCGAAACCGTCGTGATCAAGATCGACGGTTACGAATGGATGATTTAGAAGCATCTCAGCCGTCCATCTCTTCTTATGATCTTTAACGAAACACTTTGACAAAAAGTCTCTTCCTTGTTCCGACAATTCCTCAGGAATATTCGGAAGCTCGTCTCCAACACCGATGCGGATCAACAGCGACATAAAGTTCGAACCTTCTTTAAAACTCCATGCCGTTTTACCACTAAACATCTCAACTACGGCGCATCCTAAAGCCCACACGTCAGCTTCTGATCCATATTCGTCATCGTTAACAGATTCCGGCGCCATATACAACGGGGTACCTCTAATCTCCACTACTCCGTCAATTGGCGCCGTTACTTCTCCCGTTCTCTTCGCCAATCCGAAATCTGCAATCTTAACAGCGCCGTCACTGAACAACAGAATATTCCCAAGTTTTAAATCGCAGTGAGCGAATCCATTCGCGTGGATGTGCCGTAATCCTCGAAGCACCGAGCCTGTGTAACGACGCACGGTGGATTCCGGTAGACCTTCACCGTTTAATTTCTTGAGATAACTCGCCAAGCTTCCCCTCGAAGCGTATTCCAAGAATAAATTATGCATCTCTTCACCGTTTTCAACCGTACGATCCTCGCCGAAACACCGTACAATCTCCTTGCAATCGTCTCCGAGTATATCCAGAATTGATTTCTCGTTCGCCAGCGAAGCAGCGCCATATGAGTCAGCCGATTTCACAGCTATAAGTGAAGGATATTCGCCGGAATCGTTATTAGACGGCGTAGCTAGACTAACCGTAGAAAAAGTTCCGTATCCGATTGTTTCGCCTCGAATCCACCCCATTGAAACAAAGCTTGAGAACAAATCTTTCTAATCCAAACTTCTTTGCTTATCGAATCAAAACTGACTGTATGATGGAGAATATGTAAGCGAGAAGATATGAAATACAGAGCACGAAAGCTCGTGACGGTTAATGGTATCTCCTGGTGCGAGTTTCTCAATTTATACTGAATTTTTTTTTGTCTATAGAAAAATAAACCAAAACAAGTTGGTGTTACGTTTTTTTAATAATATAATTTAAAAAATTTACAAAGTCTGAATTTTTAAGAGATTATTCAATGCACGTGACGAGAGCAGATTTTTCTTTGTTGGGAAATTTTAAGCTACGTGATATTTTTCATTAATAAAATAGATAAATAAATATCAATGCACGATTATTGTTTTGTTGCAATAGCTTGAATATTACACGAGTTAGATATTATTTTTCGATCGATAGTAATTTAGTAACATGCTTGATATTAAATGGTATCATAATCGCTGTTGTTGCCTAAGAGTAGTCAGTTTCTATTGAATTTGCGTTGAATCAAGTTTAATTATGTAACTCATTTAAGTTTCAGAACACTAAATTATCCATGCGTGATAATTTCAATTATTGAAAACGTATTATAGAGTACGAATAAAAAATGACAGACAAAAAGATTGCAATAAAAATAAGAAATAAATATTTTGTGTGTATATGAGAGAATCCATAAAATATTATTTGAGAAATTTTTTAACAAAGTAATTTTATCATAACGTGTTAATAACAAAAATGTCATGCTGACATTTTAACACCACAATTAATTTCAGATTAAATATATAAAAAGTTTAAGTTACTAAAATAATTACACTGATATTAATTTAGTTAGAAAATCAATATATTTTATTTAATTAACTAAAAAATAGTATTACATTTGCAAAACAATAATTTTTATTTCTTTAAATTTTTAATACATTAATTTATAAATAATTTCAAATAAATATAAATAGATTTAAGTTATTACATAATCTCTAATATATTATTTGAAAAAAAATTAAGAAAATAACTTTACTTTCACGTGTTATTAACAGAAATATCATGATTACGTTTCATCATTACAGTAAATTTCAAATAAATATATAAATAGAGTTAACTTATTCGAATAATTATAATATATGTCATTGTTATTAATTTGGTTAGAGTATTAATATATTTTATTAAATTAACCAAAAAATACTATTAAATTCATAAAAAAATATTTTTTTCTTTTTTAATTTATATGTACAAAAATTAATGTTAAAAATAATTTTAAATAAATATTAATATTATATAAATGAAATATAAATATTTCATTTATATTTACTAATAAAATATAATTTACAAATATTTTTTCTCACGAATAACGTGGGTATAAATCTAGCTTTTATTATTCATATCCGTAATGATATATAAATGAAATTGCATTTGGACTCTCCATTCGTAATAGAATAGAATCCTCCTCGCATATGCCAGTTGCCACTTTCCTTCGTAGTTGACTGACACTCTTTACATTTTATAACCACACTATTAGGCTAGCAATTCTATAATCACGTTCACAACTCATATATATATACATTACATTTTTTATATAAAATACCGTTAAATAGCATTTTTTAAACTTTTTCTTTCAAATCTAACATACAAAAATTAAAATTCCAAAAAGCATAAATATTTATTTATTTTAAATAAATTATATATAAACTTAAAACCTTATATTTGGGTTCATTTTTTCCAATTTAGAGTTTAATTTTTTTATTAAAATATAGTTTTTAATGTATTTTAATTTCAAATTTATGGTATTATTAGAAATTTAAACTGATTGTACTATTTTTAGAACAAAAATTTAAAAAGATGCTATTTTAAACAATTATCCTTTTTCTATTTTAATTTTTATAATATTTTATGGAAATGGCTATTCTTTATAATTTTAACCATTACAGAATAATAACGTCAATTAATGTTGGCATTCGGTCAGAATAACTTATTATTATCAATTTTTTTAAAAAAATTTAACAGTTTTAGTTTGTCAAAATATCTTCAATGGAAAATATCGTCAATAACTGGTTACATTTTTCTTAACAAAATTTGACCTATTATATTTTTAAAAAATTCAAAAAAAAATTTCAATGAATATTGCGAGGATATTTTTTATTTCTTTTTTAAAAAATAATATGTTATAAAATTAACAATATTATTAAAACTTAATAGTATGCTCACAAGTTAGAAAGTACAATTGGAACCATATATAAATTATACAAAATCCAGTTATAATGCTTAATATTTAGAAAATGATACAACCACGATCTCATGATTGTTATCGAACTAGATGTTCACTTTAGAAAGCAAAAAAAAAAATTACAAAGGAAATTATAACTAAATCAATGGATATCTAATTACATAAGCGTTGTCCGTTTGTCTACCGCAGCGTCTGCGGCACCGACCTGCGGTCAGATGCTGCGGTTAGACGCAGCAATATTGATGTTCGTTTGATCGTCGCAGGTTGTCGCCGTAGGTTGTATCGCAATTGTTTGATCGCAAACGCTATAATTTCGCAGCGATTAAAAATTTTGATCACAGCTTTCTGCGGTCGACCGCAGCGTTTAACCGCAGGAATCTGCGGCGGTCAAACGAACAACGTTTGGCCGTATGACGTAGCCGCAGGTTCCTGCGGCTACGAAACGAACAGGCCTATAATCTAGTTGTTCTTCTCACAACCAAAATTCCACTAAATACATATTTTATAATATCTATATATATATCTTATAGTATGCAAAACTTCACGTCACATGTGAGCTTTATAGTTTTGCTTGAATGTTTAAATTTTACCATTTTCAAAAGCAATACAATTGATTTTTGATGCTTCAAACAAAGCAAAGAAACTTTAATGGACTATCTTCCAATCATTATTCTTATTTATTTATTTAGTATTATTAAATAATGTTTTTTAGTTACTTCATGGCCAACTTGCCTGCAAAAGTCTTGATTCCTATGGGCATGACTTCATACAAAAATATTATATAATTTAAGTTTTATAATGGCTAGTTTTTCATTTCAATTAACTATTAAAAATGGTGAAGAAAAAAGCGCGGGAGTGGAAGTGGCTGCTTCGTAGGCCTGTCGGGTCAGACCCGCCCCGCCTGACCCACCCCGTGGCATGTTACAGATTTTTTTGCACAAAATTTTTTTATTCGTAAAACCCGCAAATCAATTTTTTTAGACCCGCACCTGCCCCGCATTAATCAAGCGGGTCCCGCAGGTGACCTGTTTCATTTTTCAAAAATTTTTAAACAAATTTAATAAATTTAATTAAACTAAAATATTTAATAAATTTAATTAAAAGAAAATATTTAATATATTTAATTAAAATTTTTAAAAATATTTAATAAATTTAATTAAACTAAAATATTTAATAAATTTATTTAAATTAAAATATTTAATAAATTTAGTTAAAGTTTCTAAAAATATTTAAATAATTTAATTAAAATATTTAATAATTTCATTTGTTTGGGTTTAAATTAGTTTGGGCCTAAATTAGTTGGGTCTGAATTTGATTAATTTGATTGAGCCCAAAATTTGCGGGTATCCGCTAACCCGCAAGTTAAAAAATTGCGACCCGCACCCGCCCCGCTCTAAATAATGCTCGACCTGCACCCGCCCCGCATATGAAAAAAAAAATTTTCACTCGATCCACACCCGCTCTGCAGCGGATCAAACGGGGCGGAACCCGCGGGTAAAGAATCATATTGACAGGCCTACTGCTTCGGACTGAAGTCATTCGACAGAACAGACTTTCGCAAGTTGAGGCGGCTCTGAGTTTTATTTCTTTATTTCGTATATATATCCAATTAAATAGTATTATTCTTCTAATTTATTTTTCTAATTAGAAAAAAGATATGATGCTTTAAAACAAGTTGAGGAAAAGAAATGAAAGTATGTAAATGGGAAGCAGTAACAGTAGCCGTAACTCTGTCAATTGTCACATGCTTCCATGTTCCTTACTAAATAACATTTTCCACAAAAAGTTACAATCTATAAGATTAAAATATATATAAAAAGGCTATATGAACCAATCACTTATTCCCATTTTTTTCACTTATTAATTTCTTTGGTTTGAGATATTTCATGTTTTTGAGAGGGAGACTGTTCTCATCTTTGTTAGTATGGGAATTATTGTGGGGATCAGATTAGTGTACTTGTTTCCCAAACAAATATAGATTGGTTGTTTTAGAGGATGTGGCAAAATCAATAAGATACCAGTTATTCGGAATTCTACACGATAAAATTTTATATTTTTTATAAATACACATTAAGTTTGAGTTTTTTTTTATATTTGTCGTTAAACATAAGTTAAATATCAAATTCTTTTTTAATATGCAATTTTCAATCTATTTTTTGCCACTCAAAACTAAATTTGGAGGATTAATCAATTAATTTATTATTTAACCGATGACAAACTGATTTTTATTTGATTTTAACCCGTTTTTGACCTTATCTTGACCTGATTTTCACTCGATTTTTGATCCGATTGGTATCTCATTTTGACCGGATTTCGACTATTGTGTAAAAAAGGGTGGACATCAGGTCAAAAATGAGTCAAAATCGGTTTGTCATCGGTTTAGTAATAAATATATAGGTCAAAATTGGTTTGTCATCAGTTCAATTTAATTTCGGATGGAAATATATTATAAGTTTCATATTGGAAGAAAATTCAATATTTAATTTTTGTTTAACGACAACTATAAACAGATCCGAACTTTGTGTGTATCTACACGATATGAAACTTTGTAACTGGAATTAGAAAATTTTCCCCAAATTAGAAAGAGGTCTAAATTTCGTATATATCTATACAGATATAAAATTTTATAGGTGGAATTACACAGTTTTCTCTGAGTTAACCACACATGAAATATTTTGGTGGCGAGAAATGATAAAATCTTTACAAATCAAGATAGAGACTTATGTGAAATATTTAATTTATTGGGCAACGAGGTGAAAACTTGGGAAATAGCACCCGAAAAACTGGAAGATTTTAAGGTGGCAAGTTTTTGGATATGGTTAACGTTAGAGAGAAGAAGTTTGTCATCACTTCACTTAAAATTGGAAGTATTGATCTAGATTATGCAATGTTTGGTTTTTCAACAGAAATTCATGTAAGTTTATGATGATGTTTTCACTAAAAGCATACAACTTTAGAGAAAACAGATTGAAAGGAAGTACACATCATCACACCTCAGATTTTTGTATGTTTCGGTTTAGAGTTCCAAATCTTTGAAATATTTCGATAAAATATAAATATATATATATATATATATGTTAAGTAAATATATTTGACTTTATGATTCATATATTTATATAATATAATAATATACTGTTGGGAAACAGAGATTCACGAAGATTAATGGATGAACCAACACCGCCCAGACGACTTGGAGGATTCACTGAATACGAGGAAGAGCAAGCAACTTGCTATTATATATTTTGTTGTAACTTATTATATTAGGTTTAACTTCGAAATAACTAATTTACCTTATTTACTAATTTACTTTATTTTGCCGTAAATGACTAATTTATTTAAGATTAATACCTTAAAATATTATTTTTAAAAAATTTTCTTCCAAATCTAACATAATAAAATTAAATTCCCAAAAATAGTACAAATACTTATGTGAAAATACTTATTTATTCTAAATAAATTATACATAAATTTAAAGCATTGTATTTGAGTTCATTATTTCTAATTTAGGGTTAATTTTTTTTTCTATTAAAATATAGTTTTAATGCATTTTAATGTTAAATTTTTGCTATTATTGTAAATTTAAACTAATGATGCTATTTTTGGAATAAAAACTTATAAATGTGTTACTTTAGACATTTGCCCTTTATTTAATTTTTAAAAAAAGTAATACCTTAAAATAGCACCATTTTAAGTTTATCTTCTAAATTTAGCACATTAAAATTAAAATTCCAAAATAACACAAATTATTATGTGAAAATAATTATTTACCTTAAATAAATTATATATAAAATTAAAACATAATATTTGGGTTCACTTTTTACAATTTCGGGTTTAATTTTTTATTAGAAATAAATTTTTAATTATTTTAGTATTAAATTTGTATTATTTTTGGAAATTTAAATAATTAATACTATATTTAGAACAAAAATTTGAAATAGTGTTATTTTAGTCAGTTGTCCTTTTTCAAAATATGGTGGGCAAAGTTTATTTCTTGAAGGTATCCATAATTTATAATATGGTTTAATTCACCCCCTTGACAACTACAAATATTTAATATATCGAATATAATTTGGATATGTAATCTAGTAAGTTTTACTTGTACTGTATATATCAATATGTATATTCCATATTGTTGATGACAAAAGGAGATTATGTCAAATTTGAAATCATTTTATATATGGTATGATGCCATAGAAAAATAACTTTATACTGTATAATAATAGTGTGCACCTAAATTCTATGGAGACAATTATATCTCAAATAAATTAATCATAATTAATTATCTAATTGTTCAATATATCATTTAATTATAATAAGAAAAATAGTTATTAAAATACTGAACATTTGTGTTTGAGTCATTTAAATACCGAATTTTTTAATAAATCATTTAAATAACAAACTGTAGTTAATTGCACCGATTTAGGTATACGATTAGTCAACATTAACATAAAAAATAATAACGTTAACTTTGTTACTTATTTAACCAACTAAAACTAGACACCAAAACACCGCATCATCGTTATAACTAATTTCAGTGTTAATTTGATGTTAATGTTAACTAATCGTATATTTAAATCGGCGCGGTCAACTATAATTCGTTATTTAAATGGCTAATTAAAAAGTTCAATATTTAAATAACCTAAACACAAAACTTCAATATTATTTTCCCAATTATAATAACATATACAACTCTATTTTAAAAGTTAAATATGAGTAGTTGGTTTGTTCCATGGAGTCAATAGAGTCCTTTGAAGATATCAATAATCAAAACTTTTGGAATATTCCATCTAATATGGAATTTTAGATAGATCCCTTTGAACGAGGAGATGACAACGTCAAACTATACAAAACTATCTTTTTGGGGATAAAGTCAAACTAAATAGATATTTTAAGACAAGTAAGATTAGTCTTTTGTCAAATTCTGATAAAGTCATCTTAAGCCAAACGCATAAGCAGCCGCTAAACTCAAGTTCATGCATTTCAATTTTAACATGTTTCTTTTAATCTTGACTATACAATTTGGTCAAAAGCCATCCTAAAACATACCGAATCCATATCCTTTTATCTTTCTTCCAAGTTTGAATTTTTAAACCAAAAGCTGTCTCTTCACAAATAAGAACTGTTTTTTTATCACACGTGCGTTTTTTATGATAAGAAGAGTTTCTACGTATTTGCATTCCCATCTTACTTGTAGGCCTCTCAATTTGGCTCATTACCCGCGAGTCCCACCCCGTTTGACCTGCCGCGGGGCGGGTGCGAGTCGAAGGAAAAAAAAAAGTTTATATGTGGGGCGGGTGCGGGTCGAAATTTTGGTATAGCGGGGCGGATGCGGGTTTCGTTTTATTATTTTGCGGGTTGGCGGGTACCCACAAATTTTGGATCAAAATTATTTGACCAAATTTAAACTAATTTAATTATAAACCAACTTAATTTTAAACCAATTTAATTTTAAACCAATTTAATACCAAACTTGATATTCAAAATTTATATAATTTGATGTTTTAAAAATTGAATTATGATATATTTGATGTATTAATTTTAGATTTATTATTATTTAAATTTATTTTAATTAAATATTTTTAAAAAATTTTAAAAACAAAGCGGGTCGCGGGTCACCCGCAAACCCGCTAGATTAATGCGGGGCGGGTGCGGGTTTTAAAAAAATGATTCGTGGGTTTTGCGGGTAAAAAAATTTTTGAAAAATTTTTTAACCCGCCGCGGGGCGGGTCATGCAGGGCGGATCCGACCCGCTTGACAGCACTGCATCTTAGAACACAAATAAAAGTAGAAACTACTCATACAATAATTTTGAGACAGATGGGCCAAAAGAAAATTCAGACAGGTACATAACCCAAGACCTAAACCATTACTTGGGCTGAGGCCCAATAACCGCAGCAGCACAATGATTAACAGAGAGCCATCAACTAATTCAAAAATGCATTCGAATCGAACCATATTAATTGTGATTGTTTTGACTAAGTCTGGGTTTTCGGTTTTTTCGGGCTAATCAGATCGGTTTTTTCGGATTTCGGTTAACTCGGTTTAGAAAAAAGGCGACAAAAAAAAAAAATTCGGTTCGGTTCGGTTTTTTCGTCGGTTTAATCGGTTTGGTTTTTAACATATAAAACCATTCCGAATTAAATCGAATTATAAATAAATTTTCGGTTTAATCACTTAAAATTAGACTTAATCGGTTTAAATTTTCGGTTTAATTCGGTTTTTCAGGCTAATTTAGAAGAAAATCGATCTCAATACCAAAAAAACTAAGTTGCAAACTAGGGTTTTTGAATTATATAGAAATATAATTTTCAATTCATAAAAACCGGTCGGTTTTTTATTCTCAAACCAAACCAAACTGTAAACCGAATAAAATTTATTATTTAGCCGATCAATTTACTACATATATTTAGAGTAAAACCAAAAACCGAAATTCTCGGTTCGACCGATTTGAGTTTTTCGGTTTATGCCGAAAACCCAGGCCTAGTTTTGACATAAACATGATCCGTCTCAGATAAATCCAAAAACATGTGATTCCTGGATTTAAGTTCATAAACAGTACAAAAATGACAAAAGAAAAATTAAAAACCCACCGACAAAGAAACACAAGAATCAATCAGTAGCAAAGTACCAATCCACCCTTATGCCCATTATCTTTGTTTTTTTTTTGTTACAGTAAACTCCATTGTAATGGATTCAAGGAAACGTAATCTCAAGGTTTACAGTATTACATCGAACACTACAAACGGAAACAATTACGAAAATGCCCCCATCT
Organism: Pugionium dolabratum; assembly: GCA_018901945.1. NCBI lineage: Eukaryota > Viridiplantae > Streptophyta > Magnoliopsida > Brassicales > Brassicaceae > Pugionium > Pugionium dolabratum. The sequence goes on along the minus strand of JAEVFF010000070.1, from coordinate 454,725 downwards.
TTCTTCTTCTATTTCCGGCACCGAGTGATCGACGAGCAGCCTCGACTGTACGGATGAACAGGACCTCTGGCTCTGAAGCAGTTATGAGTGTAGTAAGATCTTCCAGATCTAGGCGGACATGGAACTCGATTCGCAGACAATGCACCGTACGAGATGTAGTAATTCTTCCGCTGCCAGTATAATGACCGTCGATCTGCGCCGCCGTCATCGTCTTCTTCCTCTGCAAGGTTAAAGCTTTTTTCTCCGTCTACTTCGAAGGCGTCGCCGTGAGAGATTGGCCAGTCGAATGCGTTGCCTAGAAGAACGAGAGATGGATTTTCGTAGAGGGATTCAGATCTCTGGAGTGAAACAAGCAGAAGAGTGAGAGCGAGAAGGAGATACAGAGACGGAGCTGCCATGACGATGATTGAGCTGAAAGTGAAGAAGGAGAAAATAAAAAAGAGAAGAAGCTAAGTCACATGTGATGAGGTGATTGGGTTTACAACTGTGAAACTACGCGTTTTGGGGTTCTCAATCAATGCACCATTTATGGACCTCGAGCTTCGTGAAGGCTTTTTGTGGGTGCGAGTGTGTGACGATGAGTAATCTTGTGGGACACGGTGTAGGATAACAACTGTGAGAATAATTGGTTTTACACCGTTGGATCACCGGGCCTTTTAATGGGCCGGGCTCTCTTTTAATCTCGACTGTCTCCCAAGCTCAGGCCCAATTTAAAATACTTAAATAGTTATTTTCATAAAACAATCATGCAATCTTTTGTTATTTTTGGGTGAAAATATCATTCTACTCCTACTATTTGATCAAGACTCGTCCTGAAATTAAACTCAACAATCATGCATGTTGAAAACAATGTTTATACAACAAAAGTGAACGCAAGCCTCAAGACATCCCTAATATTAATATATTATTTAAAAATCTTTTTAACAAAATAACTTTATCATGACGTATTAATAACAAAAATGTTATGCTAACGTGTGCACAACGAATTTCAGATTAAATATATAAAAAGGTTTAAGTTATTAGAATAATTATAATACATACCATTGATATTAATTTGGTTAAAGAATCAATATATTTTACTCAATTAACTAAAAATAGTATTATATTTACAAAAACAATAATTTTTATTTTTAAAAATTTTTAATACGCTAAATTTATAAATAATTTCAAATAAATAGAAATAGATTTAAGTTATTACATAATCCCTAATATATTATTTGAGAAAAAATTAAGAAAATAATATTACTCTCACGTGTTATTAACTGAAATATCATGCTTACCTTTCATCATTACAATAAATTTCAAATAAATATATAAATAGAGTTAATTTGTTTGAATAATTATAATATATGTCATTGTTATTAATTTGGTTAGAGTATTAATATATTTTATTAAACTAACCAAAAATACTATTAAATTCATAAAAAATAATTATTTTTTTCTTTCTTAATTTATATATACAAAAATTAATGTTAAAAATAATTTTAAATAAAAATTAAAATTATATAAATAGTTAATTTATATTTACTAATAAAATATAATTACAAATATTTTTCCCGGTATAAATCTAGTATTTCATTAATGCTTAAGTTTTTTCATTAAGAACAATTCGACCTAATTTACAAACTCCAAAACAATGGAGAAGTCTGGCTATAAACCATCAAACACATAATCTTAAACAAATGAAAATAAAGTTGAATTAAAATACCCTCATAGTTCCCATTTTTATATAGATTAATTAATTCGTCTCTCCCTAGAATCATATTTTCCATCAGACATCAATATATAATTAATAATAAACTTAAATATCGTCATCATCTAAGAATCTGTGCATTGCCCACCATCTGATGAGTCCCCATTGCTCCACACCCTTTCATAAACACTCCGACGCCACCACCACCACCACCACTCGTCGCTTTCATCATTCCACCACCGCCGATAAAAACCTTATCTCCTCCTCCGCTGTTAACCACTGCTTGCTCCTCCAGCGACTGCACTTGTTTTTTGAGAAATTTCACATAGTGAATTGCCTCGTCTAGCATCGAAGCTGTATCCATCTTCGTTCCACCAGGAACAAGACGTTGCAAAATCCTAATCCGCTCGCTTATCCTCTCTCTTCGGTGTCGAGCTGCAACGCTCTGCGGATCTTTAGAGATCCTAACGTTCCTTCTCTTAGGTGGCTTAACCGCCTCTGGATCTATATGTATGGGTTGCATCACAGCGATACGAAAGATCATCTCTCTCATGGCCGCCATGTTTGTGCCATTGTTGGTGTTACTATTGTTTCTTTTGTCGAGCAAGACAGAAGAGTAGGCTGTGTTGGTAGGGTTAGTGAGAAAACTAGAACCGTACCGGAAACTCGGTTCGTTGGACGACATTGAGTGATGAGAGTGGTTATGGGTTGAGTTGAAGTGAAAAGGGTAAGTGTTGGTGTTGCTGTTGTGGTCGGGAGAAAAGAAAGATGAATTAGGGTTAGAGAACTGATCAGGAAGCTTCTCCATTTGTTGCATCATCATGTTCATTATGTCAGAATCCATTGACAGATATGGAGAAGCTGGTGAAATGGGTATGGAGAAAAACTGAGAAAAAGCTTACAGAAATTAAAATTTAGGGTTTTTCTTTTGGATGATTGATGAGCGAAAGAGATGGTATGTGTATGAGAAATGGAACCTACTGCCCAATCAGAACTCAAGCAATACAACGAGGAAGTGTGGAAGGATTTATATAGCAACTTGTGGCCCATCTATTCTCTTTTAACTTATACTACGTACATAAATAAATAAACATGTATACAAATATAATTATAAAGAAATTTTTCCTATTTTCAACTCTCAAATTTATGGGTATATATATAAATATAATAAATGTTAACTTTATCTTTTTTCTAAGTGCAAATTCTACTCTTCTTCATGCATTCGGATAAAATTAATGTGATATCATGTATTAACTATTATAGCTTAGAGAAAAAAACAAATTTGTGTATATTAACGAATTTTATTGATATTATTTTAACAATTCTGATGATAAATTACGTAGACATTTTAGAAAACAAATAATTTTGGTTAGGAAATAAAAGGACTGTTCGTTTCGTAGCCGTAGGAGCCTACAGCTGCGTCATGCGGTCAAACGTTGTTCGTTTGACCGCCGCAAGTTTCTGTGGTCAAACGCTGCGATCGACCGTAGAAAACTGCGGTAAAAAATTTTAATCGCTACGAAATTGTAGCGTTTGCGATCAAACAATTGCGATCAAACTACGGCGACAACCAGTAACGATCAAACGAATAACAATATTACAACGTGTAATCGAAGCGTTTGACCACAGATCGCTGCCGCATACAATGCATCAGATAAACGAACAACCCTAAATTATATATTATACAAAATTAGCTCTGAAAAAGCGTGTACATGTAGATCACTTTTTTTCCTTAAGACATGTAGGTCTTACCATAAGTAGAATTATTGCATTAACTTTAATTGGCATCCAAAAAATAAAACCACAAAGAAGACCAAAGGAAATAAGAAAATGGTCACATTTATTAGGATCGATAATGACCGTTGATTTAGGCAGCGAAATGTTCCTTGATCGCATTATCGACCGTCCAGAGCGTATTTATGGTGGACACGTGTCATACATAAATTGGATATCGGACCCACTTATCGTAAAGAAGGCACATGGCGACAAAACAAGGTGCATGAACCGCTTTCACAAGCACAATAACGAGTCTCATTTTTTTTTTGCCTTCTTTTTGACCTTTATAATTTAGTCGCGGGTTGCGGTTTAATATAGTTACCATTAATTTTATCAAATAAGATTTTTAAACAAATAGTTTTTAGCATTCTTTTAAATTTTTTTTGAAAATATAGAAAAATTAATTTAAATTTTAAAATAGTATAAATTTAATATTAAAATAGTTTAAAATTTCTTTGTAATAAGAAAAATTTAAACCATAAATTAGAAAAAACAACATAAATATAATATTTTAATTATATATTTAATTTATTTATGATAAATATATATTTGCAAAAAATAATTTGTATTATTTTTGAGATTTTAATTTTAAAATTTAGAATAAAATATTAAAAATGATATTTTAAAGTATTATTCTATTTGGATAATTGTTTAAAATATCTTCTTTTAAGTTTTTATTCCAAAAATAACTTTATTAGTTTAAATTTACATCACAAATTTAAAATTACAATATATTAAAACTTCATTTTAATAAAAAAAATCCTAAATTTTTAAAAAATTTAAATATAATGTTTTAAAATTATAGATAATTTATTTATAATAAATAAGTATTTTGAAATAATTATTTATGCTATCTTTTAAATTTTAATTTTAAAATGGTAGATTTGCAACAAAATTTTTAAAATATATTATTTTAAAATACATTTTTTCTATTTAAAATATTCACAAGTATGCATTGTTCTTGGATCATGTGCATATAAAAATTTATTTCTAATATTAAAGTAGTCAATCTAATTAGAATATTTTTGACTATTTGCATTTTTTATGAGTAAACTATTTTTTGAAAATGGAAAAATAATTTTTATAATTAATTCTAACAATTGTCTTAAATTCATCTAAAATGATAAAAATTATTTTAAAATTCTCAATACTCAAAACATTTAAATGACTAGTTTAGTATACACCCTTAACTTCTTGTGTTTCATCAATATATATATATAAATTATTCACTATATTATAATAAATATTGTTAAATAAATATTTTAGATGCTTTTATTATGGACGCCCAGACAGAAAGAAAACTATATGATCATCTGCTGGTCTCATCATAACTAGTTTATTTATGCAAAATATAAAACCTGCTTAGATAAATATTTGGAGAGTGAGTTCTGTAATAATATCATTCAGTTATATACAATTACACCAAATCCACATGAGATATGTCAGAATCCAGGGATCATTATTTTATTTTATAAAAATCTTTTCTTAGATAAAAATTCATACATTGCTCATATCGATAAATGGTTAACATTCTTTCTATTACTAATAAATTAGTTTTTAATTATTTATACAATATTTTAGTACTTATAAGTTTTTATATCAAAACTAATACACTAAAACATCAAGCCTGAGCGTTTGGCACACTTCTCAAAGCCGATCACATAACCACTTAAGTCTTTTCTGTATAGCAATATGATTTTTCATAAAACGAATTTTAAGATTATTTATGGTTTAATCAAAATGTCGAATCATCATATGCTGTTTTTGACAAACCGATAGCATTCCCAACAAAAGAGGAGGAATAGAATTACACCTTGGGGACACACATGCAGCTGTATGCTTCAAAGAGGCGATCTTACGATATAAGTGATGTTCGTTTGGTCGCCGCAGACGGCTGTGGCTACGGTTGCGGTCAATCTTGCGGTTGCGGCTGCGCCAGATGTTGTTCATTTGTCTGCGGCAGATGTTGTTTGTTTGTCTACCGCCGGTGGTTGCGGTTGCGGTTGATCGCAGATTTTTAGTCGCACAGCTGTTTTAATCAGCAGTCGAAAAAATTGCGACGCATGACGTAGCGTTTGACCGCTGCGTCTGCCGTAGGTACCTGCGGCAGCTAAACGAACAACAATCTACCGCTACCGCAGCCGCAGGTTCCTGCGGCTGCCAAACGAACTGAGTTACACACAAGAAATAGAGTTAAGTTTGGAGCATGCCATATTTCGAACCTCCCAACGATTTTGCTTGAAAGTTCACCTTGGATCAACTATGTCTCTCGCCTGCATCAAAATGGAGCTAACGTCATTCTAGCTAAAGCTCTTACTACAAGAGATGTATATGTCGTTTGTAGGGAAAAGAACTCTCGGATGTTTGCGTCAAAATTGGCCACAACGGTCTCAATTAGGAAATTCATTAACTAAACCATGCGAGACGGTTAATCTCTTTTACACAATTTGATGAATTGCATTCTACAACTCTCATCAAATACTGTTGTATCTCAATTCTTAGGTCAGATTTCGTTAAATCAATTTTTGATGTTTTCAGAATCGAAAAGAGAATAAAAAAATAAAAAATAAAAAATAGATTTGAATGATTAATTAATGTGTTCGGTTACAACTTTTCATTACGATAACACCGAACTAATAAATTTTATTTCTCATTTATGGTGCGAAATTTTGTTTTTATACATCTAGCTTGTTTAATCTTGAATGTTGTAGTCATTAATTGAAATAAATACTTATAAATGTTAATAATTAAATGTTTCTTATATGAAAACTCACGCTTTCGATAGTTAGTAAAATCGGACGTGTGATCGAACTGTCCACCATGCTGAAAGTTCTCGATAGTTAGTGAGATCGAACTGTCCGGCGGCTTCTCGATAATAATGTATCTACTTCCTGACATTAGGCCTTTGACATGATATACCAAATCTTTGGTGGTCCGAACTCATACTTAGAGTGCGTATCCCACCTTAACAAATACTATTTCGGTTGAATTTTGTTGTCTTATCGATGTCAATTCTCTTAAAAGGAAGTAATCTAGAGTTACATAGGAGTAAACTAGCTTATATTTTAGTTGAAAGTTGAAGTTAATATTAACAAGAAAATCAAGAAAGCAAAAGAAGGAAGAAAAGAAAAGAAAAGAAATTACCAATTTGCAAATGGCAATCAAGAAAAGGACTTCTGCTGCATGATGTTAATGTTAACACCTCGTAAGTAGGACTATTTTAGTATCATTTAAGGTGAAATCTGATTAATTCCCCTCCTTAACTAATTAATATTTTTGAATAAGCAAACTAAAAAAAAAGTAACTAGAAACAGAATACTGACTAGTATATAAACTAGTAATAATAAATGATTCTTACCTTAAACATACACAAGTACAAATGACATCACAAACCCTAACTGTTCTTTCAAGATCTGTCTCACTTTATTTGTACAGAATCACATTTAAGACTTTTTTTGATTTTTTGAATGGTTTTTCCCCATAATTAGATTAAAACAGGCAGACAAAGCAAGTGCTTCGATCTTGGCTTTTACCCTCTTATGTTGACACCAAAACATGCAATCTCCCATGAAACGATGACGTTTCACTGTCGTCCTATTCACTATTCACTACAATAAATACTCATTTTGTCAATCTATCGTCACTTATCGTTACATTTAACAGTAATAGCCTTTTTGTTTTATATAGAGTTTAATTCAGTCAATTATACGAATTTATCTGAATAAATCTATTTTTATCCGTATTTTTTGATTCTTTTATATATAAGTTACATAAAATACATTTTTCTTTCGTAAACTACATAAACTTTATAAATTATTCCAATTACAGAAATTACATTAATGTTTACGCGTTAAAGTATTATTAAACCTTATGTTACTTTGAAAATATGGTTTTAATTTCAAAATAAACTCAAGTTAAAACCAGATTTTCGAATTAGAACCAGATTTAGTAGCTATTTAACGCATAAATATTAATAGAATTTCTACAATTAGAAGAATTTATGAAATTTGTGTAATTTATGAAAGAAAAATACAATTTATGTAGTTAAAAAAAAGAACTAAAAAATACGGGTGAAAATATGTTTAATCGCATAAGTTTGTGTAGTTGATGGAAGTAAACCCTTTTATATACCTTATTAGGCATCAATATAATTATTTCTTGATTTTGTTATTATCTTTTACAATACTTCTTTATTATGTGTTTTAAATCACAACCAACAAATAATCATCGACTCGTAAAAAAGCTCGTTTTATTTTATTTTCACTAACTTTGTTTCATAGTTTTGGGACTTTATTATATATGCTCTTCAATTCGTTGTTCTCCTTTTCCTATCTCGAAAGATCTATGAATTTTAGACAGTATAGTAATAACAAAAGGTGGAGTAAATATATAAAATTTAATCTTAGGAAGGACCACAGACATTGAGATATGTCTAAGAGATATGAATTTGATTGGTTAACTTTTGGATGGTAGTGGCCAAGCTGTCTCTCAGTCCATTGTATGTTGATATTGATTGATATTCGATGCAAATATATGGTAATTCAGCTGTTGTAACTAATTATGGTAACGTCAATATATACAAACCCGAGTTGAGTTTTATTGGATAGTGCAATGGCACATCGCATGTTTTTGAGAGCGTAAGGTACACACTTTTTAATTTATCAATTCGAGATTACAAAGTTCAAGTCGTGCGATTTTATCATTAACTAAGTAGGTACGATTATTAATACAACAAATAATTGTATGAAAAGAAAACATATAGCGGTCTAATGGAGTCATCGGAGGTTTCAGATGTTAATTAGTTTTTGTTACCATGACAATGTTTTAAACTAAAAAAGGATATATATTTTGGATGAAATACGTCATTACTTTTAAAATTAAGGGTTTAATTCCGTTAAATACACAAACTTAATTATACGACTAAATCTATTTCCATCCGTACTTTTGAGGTTTTCTTTTAACTAGATGAATTGTATTTTTCTTTCATAAATTACACAAATTTAATAAATGATTCTAATTTCAAAAATTATATTAATATTTACACGTTAAATAGGTACTAAATCTGGTTCTAATTCGAAAATTTAGTTTTAACTTGGATTTATTTTGAAATTAAAATCATACTTTTGAAGTAAAACAAGGTTTAATAACAATTTAACATGTAAACATTAACGAAATTTTTATAATTATAATAATTTATGAAATTTATGTAGTTTACGAAAGAAAAACTTAGTTTATGTAACTTATGAAAAATCCAAAAACTACAGATAAAAATAGGTTTATTCGAATAAATTCATATAGTTAATGGAAGTAAACCCTAAAATCAAACGGACAACATATACTATCTAGAACTCCAAATACATCGAAACACAAACATTGTTTTGTTGCACAGTAGATTTGGGATGAACACTAATTAAGTATTAGATATACAAAAAAATTCAATACTGGGGACACATATATAACACGATTTATTTGTTTATTTAATTATAACAAAATGGGTAAGACACCAAAGTTGAGTTAGGTTGTTGCCTCCCGAGGCAAAGTAGCAATACAATTGTGTTCATGTTTCAAGCATCATCTATGCTCGTTGCTTCACTAACAACATATCTATATCAATACTTTAATTTTAAATTAATCGATCCAATTATTATTCGTATAATCTAATGAATAATTAAAATATTCACTCTATATATAAAGTTACATTGTTGAAAAAACATATTCGTCCCACGTGAGATATCTCACAAAGGTCCCAACATCACCACATATAGTCTCTGATCATTACAATATCCTTAAGATTAGATTTATATTGACATTTTCTTATAATATCTTCTTCGGCAAGTGCTCTGTATTCTTCTGACACATTTCTATCATCTTCTCTTTTTTTTTCATACTTTGTTTTTTCTTTGGAATAATGAATAAACTAGATTTTGATCCAAGTCCCATAGTAAAAATATTCACAGATAATAATTAATTATTTATTTTTGTTAATTTAAATTAGATATATATATATATATAATTTACCTTATATTTAAAATAAAAATTTTAAAACTTTTTAATATTGATTACGAAAATGAAATAGATAATAAAATCGGAGTATATAAATAGATTTAAATTGTATTTATTTTAGATAAAATTATAGATATGATAAATATTCAATTAAACTAAACTTTTGTTTTATATTTTGTTTGACTAATTTTTCAAAATTTATATTTTGTTTTATATTATATTTATATTTTATGAAAAATACATTGTATGTCGAAATATTAGATATTTACATATAATATACTGTATAATGACAATTTTCGTAAATACTCTAGTAAATTATGTCTTAAGTAATATTTATCCTAAAATGCTCTAATAATATGACAAATCAATATGATATACTTGTAAATCACACATCAACGTAAGATTATTTTGTTAAAATGATTCATAATTAATATATTATAGATTGATTTTTTTTCCTATGTATATTATCTTTTCTTCAATGCCTTTTCCTCGTTCTTCTTCTCTATCTCTTTAAAAAAAATATTGTATTAAATTCTCTATATCTCTTTTATCGAGATAAAATCTCATGTTCTCTGTGACAGGATAAAGTTCATGCACCCTTCTTTGTTATTATTGCTGTTATTGTAATCGCTTTATATAATTTATATATATATCAAATACATGCAAACTTAAAGATGATAGAGAAAGCTGGGAACAAATAAGAATTCGAGTTCCACAAAGTATAAAATGGTATTATAAAGTTACATAAACTAGCTAGTAGAATCCAACTAAAATTGAACCGATTATTTCATTTACAAAATGTCTCGAGATGCAAGCAAAAGTCAAAATCTAGACTTTGAAAGTAGCAATGTCCGTAAACTAAAACGTAGATTTACTCACACCATCATTCACAATGACTAACATCAACATAATAGTATGCATACAAATTTTTATATATACATAAAATTATAATATATTATAATTCTAGTAAGATATATAAGGTTTATAAATATGTAAAATATAAAAATATAAGGACAAATGTCTAAAATAGCACATTTTTAAGTTTTTGTTCCAAAAATAGTATCATTAGTTTAAATTTCCAATAATAGCACAAATTTAAGATTAAAATGCATTAAAACTATATTTTAATAGAAAAAATTAAACCCTAAATTAGAAATAATGAACCCAAATACAATACTTTAAGTTTATGTATAATTTATTTAGAATAAATAAGTATTTTCACATAAGTATTTGTGCTATTTTTGGGAATTTAATTTTTTTATGCTAGATTTGGAAGAGAAATTTTAAAAAGTGCTATTTTAGGGTATTACTCAAAATTTATAATATATAAATATTTTATATAGAAGTATTGATTTTGTTGAACTTTGTTTTTATCTACTACCACTTTTTAGATTGATTTTGTTCTCTCTATTTTCAAAATTTTATTATTTCTCTTACTTTACTTGCTTGATTTAAAATTTGATATACAACAAGTTTTAACCATAATAACCATGTTCATCTTCATGTAATATATATGTATAATTTATTAACCATAACTTTACAGTTTGTATTTTATATTTTCCCATTTTATTAATTTATTTGTTTTAATTTAAACTTTTTATTTAAATTATGATATAAGTTAAAATCTAAATTAATAAGGACACATATCAAAATCGTCATTAATATAATTTTATGTGTCACAGTCACGTTAAATATATTCAATATTATATCATAAAATATCAATGTTATTAACATTTTTTAGATATAATTATCAAACTATATTTCCTCCATTCCTAATTGTTTGATATTTTGAAAGTTTTTTCTTCAAAAATTAGTTTTTTCCAATATATAGTTATTACTTTTTTAGTTTATCTTATGATATCTATTATTTAAAGATAAAATTATTAAAAAATGAAAGTAATCAATTATTAATAATTCTATTAACATCTGAATTTTTTATTAGAAGTAGATAACTTTTTGTTATATTGAATTTCTTTTCTTGTGTTATTTAGACTATTTAGGTTCCAGCCCAGTATAAGTCTTCAATATGGCCTCATCGCTTATATTACGGCCCATTATATGGTTACCCTATAACGGTTTTTGTTTTCTAAAAAGTGGACAATTGGGTTTAATTTAAGAAAAACTAAATAATTTGTTTACAAGGATATAACACATTACAAATTTAGAATTATTATATTTAATTATATTATATATATTATATTATATATTTATTATAAATATAAATTTTATGTATTTAAAAATATCAAAATTATATTTAGGATGATATAATTTTTAACAAAAAATTATATTTATATACAAAATGATTGATGACTATATATACACAAAACATTTAGAATAATGAAATATATCAATAAGTACACCTAATTTTATATGTGTGTAATTTCTACCTAATTTTATCTGATTTTATATCCCAATAATCTGTTATCATTTAAAAACTATTAATTTTAAATTCAAATAGAAATTATATAATGATCGGTTTAAAATCGAATACATTTTAAATTTGAATCATGTCATAATTTTTTAATCATCAGATTATTACTTTTTTAGTAACTTCAACCAATAAAAAAAATTTTATGATATTATAACATAGGTCATGTTTGTTTGGTCTGCGGCTGCGGCTGCGACAGATTGTTGTTTGTTTAGCTGTCGCAGGTACCTGCGGCAGACACAGTGGTCAGACGTTGCGTCATGCGTCGCAATTTTTTCGATCGCTGATTAAAACAGTGGTGCGACTAAAAGTCTGCGATCAATCGTAACCGCAACTGCCGGCGGCAGACAAACGAACAATATCTACCGCAATCGCAACCACAGAATTGACCGCAACCGCATACGGCGACCAAACGAACAACATTATAATCCATATTAGTTGATGCATCTCCATGCTAATTACATAATTGATGAAAACTATCATTACTCATATGTCAATAATTAAGTAGTTTGGGTTATGCAAGTAAAAACTAAAAGTATCAAGTACATGTGTAAATAACCAAAAGTATAAATGGGTTTAGGTTTACTTTAAATGGCCTTGTAGTGTTGGCCCATTAATATCTGCAATTCATATATATATTTTTTATTTCTTTCCTTTTTGGTCGACATAATAATTACATTTCAACAAAAACATGATGATTACCTATAATCAATTAATTATTTTTATGACTTAAAATGAAATACGTATCAGGAAAAAAAAGATGAAAATTGGAAAACTACTACCCAAAAAATGAAATAAAAATGAAATTAGTGGCTTAAAATGAAGATTTATCCATTCAGAATCCTTAAAAATCCACCGTATGCTCTTATAACGTCACATTCGAAATATTTAACGAATTACCAATAAATACAATATACAAAATTCTATGGAATTCTAATGGCCGAGAGAAGAGATCTGTCAACATAAGAAGCGATATTTGTAGTCAAGGAGAGATGAGGTGTGTTGCGCTGGTTGTGCCACCTGTTTTCTCCTTCTCCATCATTTTGCCTTCCCCTTCTTCTTCTTCTTCTACTACTACTTCTTCTGCTTCTTCTTCTTCTTGTTCTTCTTCAAACCTTTGTCTTCTTCGGTCAGAGGCTCATTACAGAGAATATTTGGTTCCCACCCACTGATTTTTTTTCTCGGTTTTGACTATTTTGTCAACGTAGTTTGCTCTTCTCATCGGGAAAACTCGAGATGGGTTCAACTCCGTTCTGCTATTCAATCAATCCTTCTCCATCAAAGCTTGATTTCACGAGAACCCATGTGTTTGGTCCCGTCGCTAATCAGTTCGTCATAGATTTATCATCTTTTGCTGGAAAATCGAGAGGAGGATTATCGGGGATAAGGAGCCGTCGAACTTCGATCGGAGTTAAGGCGGCGAAGGCGTTGGTGGAGGAAGAGAAGCGAGAGACAGTGACGGAGAAGAGGAAAACGAGGGTTTTGGTTGCCGGAGGCGGAATCGGAGGTTTAGTGTTTGCTCTTGCGGCGAAGAAGAAAGGGTTCGATGTGTTGGTGTTCGAAAAGGATTTGAGCGCTATCAGAGGAGAAGGTCAATACAGAGGTCCGATTCAAATACAGAGCAACGCTTTGGCTGCTTTGGAAGCAATTGATACCGATGTTGCTGAAGAAGTTATGGAGGCTGGTTGTATCACCGGCGATCGGATAAATGGTCTCGTTGACGGTGTCTCTGGTACTTGGTAAGTTTCCCCCTAAATCTCAGACGAATCGTTTATTGAGTAACCAGTCGAAAGAAATTTCATTAGAATCAGTGAAGTGGAATAACTCTGCTTGGAGATTCAGTAATTTGATGTTTTGCTGCTTGAAGAGTTGACAAGTTGTTATCTTGTGTGTAATTTAATCGTCAGGTAAATGTAGATTGAGGGATTTGTTGTGTACAGATTGTAACATCATAGGCTCTGGTGATTTTGTTTGTGAAACAATTAGGTATGTCAAGTTTGATACTTTCACTCCTGCGGCGTCACGGGGACTTCCTGTGACTCGGGTGATTAGTAGAATGACGCTGCAGCAGATTCTAGCACGCGCAGTTGGAGAAGAAGTGATTAGAAACGAGAGTAATGTTGTTGATTTTGAAGATTCTGAAGATAAGGTGATGATTGATTTTTGAACTTAAAAAACTATTCATTTGGCAAAAAGAAAATTTCCAATGTAGCTGTATGGGGTTTGTTTGTTTAGGTCACTGTGGTGCTCGAGAATGGTCAACGGTATGAAGGGGATCTGCTTGTTGGTGCAGATGGCATATGGTCTAAAGTAAGTTTAAGTGTAGATTTAAACAAAACAGCTATTGTTGTTGAGGATGAAACATAAAGATTATGCCTTCTGTTTTTTGTCTATAGGTGAGAAATAATTTGTTCGGTCGAAGTGAAGCCACTTACTCAGGCTACACTTGTTATACTGGCATTGCGGATTTTGTACCAGCTGATATCGAGTCTGTTGGGTATGTTGCAGTCAGCTAACTTTTCATGTGTCTCTTCTCTGTTCATCAATCTTTTTTCTGATAATTGAGAAACTGTTCTTTCTCTCGAAAAGCTACCGGGTTTTCTTGGGACACAAACAGTACTTTGTATCTTCCGATGTTGGTGGTGGAAAAATGCAATGGTACGCCTTTCACGAGGAACCAGCTGGTGGGGTTGATGCTCCTAATGGTAAATTTCTGCATTTTTTATTTGTTCCTATGGTTTTACATTTCGTATCGAACCACATAAGCTTCTTTCCTTCTGAATTTTGATTTTTGCAGGTAAGAAGAAGAGATTGTTTGACATATTTGAAGGTTGGTGCGACAATGTGCTCGACTTATTGCATGCGACAGAGGAGGATGCAATTCTCAGAAGAGATATCTATGATAGGACTCCCAGTTTTACTTGGGGTAGAGGGCGTGTAACACTGCTCGGGGATTCTATTCATGCGATGCAGCCAAATATGGGACAAGGTGGATGCATGGCCATTGAGGTATCTATCTAATATATGAATCAGTTCAACAGTGTTTACTGATTTTAGAGAAGTGTCATTGAGTGGAATGTTTGACGTGTTTGCAGGATAGTTATCAACTAGCATTGGAGCTTGATGAAGCATGGAAACAGAGTGTTGAAACTAATTCACCTGTTGATGTTGTTTCCTCTTTGAGAAGGTAAAAGACTAGAACACAATCGCTTTGCTTCGGCACCGGATGAATACTGAACATGCTCTTGTACTGTTAAAGATATGAGGAATCTAGAAGACTCAGAGTCGCTATTATCCATGGGATGGCGAGAATGGCTGCAATTATGGCTTCCACTTACAAAGCATACTTAGGTGTTGGGCTTGGTCCTTTGTCTGTGAGTATCTTTATATTTTCCATTGATTAGCTACACAGCGATTTCATAATACATGCTCGTTTTAACTCAACTCCGAATCTTTCTTTTTGCAGTTCTTGACAAAGTTTAGAGTACCACATCCCGGAAGAGTTGGTGGGAGATTCTTCATTGACATAGCTATGCCTTTGATGCTTAACTGGGTCCTTGGAGGCAACAGGTTAGTTTTTCCTCTGTATTCATCTTAAAGACCTTATAATGTATAGATTTCAACAGTCTCTAAAGCCAACTCATGTACATGCTTTTGCAGTGAAAAACTCGAAGGAAGGCCACCTAGTTGCAGACTCACTGACAAAGTATGTTTCTTTGTTTCTCCATTTCACTCTAACAAATTCAGTGTAATGACTAAAATGAAACTGTAAATCTTTGTTTGAAGGCTGATGATCGGCTTAGAGAGTGGTTTGAAGACGATGACGCTCTTGAACGTACTATAAACGGAGAGTATGTGCCACGAATCCCTAAACCAAGACATTTACTTCCGTATATATATATATATATATTCACCTACGAGAAACCAGCTTTGCTCTTTGGTCTGAGTCTTACTTCCTCTGCAGGTGGTATCTAATTCCATACGGCAAAGATTGTTGCGTCTCAGAAACTATCTGTCTAACCAAAGATGAGGATCAACCTTGCATCATCGGGTATGAAAACAACCCACCATCTCAAATGTCTTTAGCTTGAAATCTCAAGTCATGGACAAGTCTACATTCAGTGTCCTGATTGTTTACAAACTAAGTACAAAAATATCAAAAGTTTGAAACTTTGAAAACTCTATTTTGATTGCAGAAGCGAACCAGATAAAGATTTTCCTGGAATGCGCATTGTGATTCCTTCCTCTCAGGTATCTATAAACTGTGTGTCTAATAGAAGCTTCAAAAGTCCAGTAAAACAAAAAAGGCATAAAATTTCTGCCAAATCTTTGATTTAGGTTTCGAAAATGCATGCACGTGTAATCTACAAAGATGGAGCTTTCTTCTTGATGGATCTTCGAAGCGAATACGGAACCTATGTGATTGAGTAAGTCGATAGAGATTTGGTTATTATCTGAATGTAAAAAAAATTGTCTGATCAAAATTTGATTTTTGAATGTTTTTGCCAGTAATGAAGGAAGAAGATACAGAGCGACACCTAATTTCCCTGCGCGGATTCGATCATCCGATATCATCGGGTTTGGTTCAGATAAGGTGAGACACAATTACCAGGTTTTTGGTTTAGCTAAACCGTTTTATATCAACCAGATTTGGTTTCTGAAAAAATCCCTGTTTGGTTCTTATCAGGCGGCGTTTAGGGTGAAGGTGATCAGGAAAACTCCGAAGACGACGAGTAAGGATGAGAGTAATAAAGGTATGTTACTTCAAGCAGCTTGAAACAAGTAAATCATCGGTGGAGTTGAAAGATTTTACCAGTTTGACAGAAAGTTTGTGTAGTAATTTTCGGAGAAAGAAGAATCATATGTTGTAAAAAGAAGAAGAACAATAATCTGTGTCAGTACGTTGCAGTGTATATATGGGCTGAAACATAAGATAATTTATACGTAACATTACTCTGCGTTTGCTCAACTTGTTTTATGTGTTGTCCGATAAAATTCGAACTTGTTTTAGTTCCTGTCCGTAAAAATTAAAAACCATCTTTTATTTTGGATGATTATATATTACTGTTTTTTACTTCGAAATCTTCATTTTATAAATCAACAGTTATTAGATTTATATCCATGCGTAAGTTATTAGATTTATATCTATTTGCCATGCGTCGGTAAAAATATTCGTAAATTATATTGTATTAGTAAATATAAATTAAATATTTATATAATTTTAACTTTTATTTGAAATTAGTTTTAACATTATTTTTTGTATATATAAATTAAGAAAAATTTTTTTTTTTATAAATTTAATAGTATTTTTTGTTAGTTTAATAAAATATATTAATACTTTAACCAAATTAATAATAATGGCATATATTGTAATTATTCGAATAATTTAAATCTATTTATATATTTATTTAAAATTTGCTGTAATGATGAAATGTAAACATAATATTTTTGTTAATAATACGTGAGAGTAAAATTATTTTTTTAAATTATTTCTCAAATAATATATTAGGGATTAGGTAATAACTTAAATTTATTTATATTTATTTAAAATTATTTATAAATTAACGTATTAAAAATTTAAAGAAATAAAAATTATTATTTTTGTAAATGTAATACTATTTTTTGGTTAGTTGAATAAAATATATTGATTGTCTAACCAAATTAATATCAGTGACATGTATTGTAATTATTCTAATAACTTAAACTCTTTTATATATTTAACCTGAAAATCGTTATGGTGTTGACACATCAATATGATATTTTTGTTATTAACACGTCTGGATAATATTATTTTATTAAAAAATTCTCAAATAATATATTAAGGATATCACTCATATATATATATATATAGAAACTGATATGGTCATATATGGTCACGCAATATACGTCCTTAAAGAGTAAAGAGATATCCCTAATATATTATTTGAGAAACTTTTTAACAAAGTAACCTTATCGTAACATGTTAATAACAAAAATATCATACTGACGTGTCAACATCACAACGAGTTTCAGCTTAAATATATAATAAGGTTTAACTTACTAGAATAATTACAATACATGCCACTAATATTAATTTGGTTAGAGAATAAATATAATTTATTCAACTAACCAAAAAATACTATGACATTTGTAAAAACAATAATTTTTATTTCTTTAAATTTTTTAAATGTTAATTTATAAATAATTTCAAATAAATATAAATATATTTAAGTTACTACCATAATCCCTAATATATTATTTGACGTGTTAATTGTACTCTGATGTGTTATTAACAGAAATATCATGTTGGCGTGTCATCACTAAAGTAAATTTCAAATAAATATATAAATAAGTTTAACTTATTAGAATAATAATTACAAGTATATCATTGTTATTAATTTGGTTATATAATTAATATATTTTATTAAACTGACAAAAAATACTATTAAATTCGTAAAAAAAATTAATTTTTTTTAATTTGTATATACAAAAATTAATGTTAAGATTAATTTTAAATAAAAGTTAAAATTATATAAATATTTAATTTATATTTATTAATAAAATATAATTTACGAATATTTTTCCCCACGCGTGACGTGGATATGAATCTAGTTCATGATTATTTTCGAAAAAGAAAGATTTTGAAAGATGACAACAAGTAAGATATCATGAACCAGCATTGCATGCGATGGGATGGGGAACCTAAAACCTATTAAATTTTCAAACGTTTACACTTGGGGCCTATCATCGTAGATATAATTACCATTGATTAGGGACTTATCCCTATTAACCAAAATAATAAACACTAATCATTAAATTCTACTTACCATTTCTCTTGTAACTTACATACATATAATGATTTTGACGGCTCACCATCTCCAAGAACTAAATACCCACTTCCCACTTCTCATGCACTTTCTCTGTCTATGCATATACGTTAAAGTACTGTTTCTATATTCATTCTAACACATATATATGTATACACACACGATTCTTTTCTTCTTCAAAGACCAAAAAAACGTTACTAATTATCTTACTCGCAGTGGAAATGGCTGATCCTATGTTTCTGAGGAGCTGGTCAGATTGTGATGACTATGAATCATTCTCTCTAGAAGAAGACTTTTTCTCGTTACTCGATCAATCACTTAGCATCGATTACAAGTATTTTACTTACTGTCTGATTAAACAAAACTGATAGTTTGCATTAACAAATCTGAACAGGTCTTTTGTTTGCTCAATCTTTGCAGTTCGTTTACTAACCCTTTGATGGATTTTCAAACTCCAACTTGGTTTCCTTCACAAGTCAACATTGCAAATCCTCTCTCTACAACTTTTTCGGCTGATCATATGTTTGTGACTTCACTTGATCTTGAAGCTATTTCTTCTTTGTCTCAAGGTATATATATGCATGTACGTATATATATAGACGTGCTTATCCTGTGACGATACTAATTTTATGTTGGGTATAGCAGATGTATTGAGTGGATCGTGGAATGAAAACAATTGCAATAATCATGTCGAACCAATTAGAGATGAAATCTCATGTATTAGAGAACCAAATAATCAGATGGTATTGCATGAAGATAATAATACAATGAAAGAGACAACAAGCCAGGAGAGGAGAAATGTGAAGCGGAGATATAATAAAGATCGAGATGGATCCATTAACACTTTGTCATGGGATATAATTAGGCAATACTTCTACATGCCGATTACTAAAGCAGCCAAGGAGCTTAACATCGGAGTAACCCTTTTGAAGAAGAGATGTCGTGAGTTAGGTATTCTTCGTTGGCCTCACCGTAAGCTCATGAGTATTCAAAGCGTAATCAATAACCTAAAGGTACGTCAACATACGTCCGTACGAGTATATATTACCATTGGACTTTAGCTATAACTTGTAATCAATGGTACATTTTGAAAGGATCACTTAGGTAATGTGGAGGGAGAAGTGAACAGAAGTAAGCTGAGGAGTGCTCTTGAGAGCTTGGAGATGGAGAAAAAGATGATTGAGGAAGTTCCTGATTTGGAATTTGGGGATAGGACTAAGAGGCTAAGACAGGCTTGCTTCAAGGCTAATTACAAACGGAGACTCCTCATCTCATCTGCATGAGATCAAGAGCTTGTCTGTAGACAGCTAAGCCTGAAAAATAACTAACCTACTATGACTTTTGTTTGGGCGCAGACAATCTGAAAGCAAATACATTTTGAAACTAGTTAAGTTTGAATGAATAACTAATTATCCAAAAGTTTAGTAATATGAGTTTTAACAAGTTTATTTGCAAATCTGTTATGAAATCAATACAAAAATATACTTTTAAAATATGAAATCATGTTTTTCTACTAAGTTATTAAACCGTGATTTTTGTTAGAAATACGCAATCAAGTTTTCGATCAAACGCGTGAAATTTTTTTTTACTAGAGCTTAACTCTAAGTTATGAATTTAATTTTGCATATAAAACTATCAAATTACATTTTTTTATCGTATATGTAAATACTGCAATTGATTAAAATACCATTATTTCAAGTTTTTATTTTATATATAACAATAATTATTTAAATTTTTTACAAATATCATAAATTTAATAATAAAATAATAAAAAAACTTATTGGTAATGAAAAAATTTTAAAAAAATCCAAACATTATATTTTAATTTTATATATAGTTTATTTAAATTAAATAATTATTTTTATATAATAATTTATGATATTTTTGAAATTTTAGTTTTAATGTGTTAAATTTGTAAGATAAAATTAAAATAATGTGGAAGGAGTAAGTGGTCTAGTGGTTGTACCACCTCTACGTCTATCCCAAATGTGTGGAGTTCAAATCCACCATCCCTCGCAAGAGGATGTTAAATATTCGTATGAAGCTATTGGGTTGGCCCGTTATGACCCAATAAAAAAAAAAATTTTAAATAATATTATTTTATAGTATTACTAATGTAAATATTGCACCCATCTTTTTTCAATAATTTTCCAAAAAACAATTTTGCATCAAGTCCAAAATGCAAATACATTGTTTCGTTAATCTACAACTTTATGATGATTAAGACAAGAGTGTCATAAGAACACGTGGCAGACACGTGTCGAAATTTCTGCAGATTTCAAGGACAGGAGAAGACATCGCCGCTATCGATCCACATGTAATCAACGTCGACGGTGGTTTCGTTATTAGCCGCGGTGGTGTGAAGGAGATTCTTTATTTTACGAATACATTTATGGTTGCGGATGCGGTTAAGAACGGCTCTTTTGTTCAGCGTTTGCGTTTCAGACGATTTCAGATGTAGTTGCTTAGACACTTGTTCCTCTTTCAAACGCTCGTTTCCTTCTTCTGATTGGATTCGTTTCGAAACCACAAACTCCATAACAGACAAACCCAAAAAGTAATAGAAAGCTCTCGAAATTTTTCTTGAATATATTGGATTAGTTAAACAACACAAACACTCGTGTGTATTTATATATACAATGCATAGATTAATGGATTGGTGAAACTTCACAGTCAGATATTGTAAAGTTATTAAAGAATGTGTTTATTTAATAGGAAATATAGTACTTTTGGGCATTTGGTCCCCTTGGTTATGTGAAAACAAGTGGCTCACTTGGCTATTCGTTAGTATGACATAAACTATGTGCCAAAGATTTTGCTTTGAATTACTCATTTGTTTTTGTTTAGTGCCGTAAATGGTATTATATATTTGTTTACTGCTTGCATAATTAACGAGACGAAATAACATTTTATGTGCATATATATTTAATATTAATGATTCACAAATATGGGAAATTTTATGGCAATCAAACGCAGTTTTCATTGTATCATATGAAACGAAAAATTGAATATTTAGGTTTGGAAAAGATGAGAGCAAATGTGAACCGGACAATCAAACCAGCATTAGGAAGTTAAATCTGTAAGAGTTATTTTGGGGTCACATATGTATAATCGATGTGTTAGGGTCATTATCTAAAGTAGTCAAAATTATATGGTCATTTATTTGTAAAGATAAAAGACTATGAGGCATAAGTGTTATGGAAAATTTGTGTGTGGATACATTATGTAATTTCTAATTTGATGAATGGCCGAATTAGAAATTATTTTTTATATAAATAGAAGGGTTATGTTCACATGTCAATCCTAACAAGAAATTCAGCCACATTTGTATCCTATCAATAAAAATCTTCAGCTATTCTGGGTTTGTCGTGGAAGTTCCATTCCCAACTTCACTATCATAAGCCATGGATTCAAAAGATACGTTTCCGCTATTGCGTTTTTTATTATTCAGGAATTAGCATGAATTTTATGATTATAAAAATCATAAAATAATCTACAAAATCGAAGTAAGAAACCAAACCAAAGGTGGATTAATCGACCAAAAGCTGACCAATAAGATAGAGAAGCTGTGACAACCTCAACTCTTATGAAACCCTTATTTCTTCTATTCTTTCCCTTTCAGCTAGTTTCTGCACTTTCTCAGGATGAACCATTCCACTTTTCATATCCCTGACATGGAAGGTATGATTTCAATCAAACTTCCTATATAGTTCCCACAACTTTGAAACTTTGAAACTATATAGTTCCCACTTTTCATGTCCAAGTCTTCTGTATTTGATCCCACAACTTTGAAACTTCGTTAAATACAATCCTATAGTTTATATATATATATATATCCCACCACTAAACCACTTACTATTCCGATTATTGTTGATCTATTTGTTTTACTTGTAATTATTGTTTGACATTTGTTTATTTTTGATCTTTAAATTCTTGGCACCTTTTACTCTTATGATGATGACCAAGTTTTCACTTTCGAAATAGGACACAGATATATGGTTTAAATATATATATGACCATGCAGCAATAAAGTTATTCAGCTTTGAATATTATTCATAATGGGATGTTTGGTGAAAGATGCACAAACACAACATTCATGTCTTATATTAGTCCCTTACCATAAAATACGGTTGTTGCATATTTTCTCTACAATGTCAGGTCAGCATCTATTACCTATCTTATTA
The DNA here is from genome assembly GCA_018901945.1 of Pugionium dolabratum. NCBI lineage: Eukaryota > Viridiplantae > Streptophyta > Magnoliopsida > Brassicales > Brassicaceae > Pugionium > Pugionium dolabratum. Next base: position 431,835 of record JAEVFF010000070.1, on the reverse strand, counting down.
TATATTAAAAACATAAGGTTGGAATAGAATAATCACACTGTATTAACAAAATTAGAGATCAATAAGCCAAAAAAAAGGATAATTAACCCAACAATGCGTTTTTGTTTGTTGTAATTTGTACTTGTAACTATTGAAATGAACCACAACTAATTTCGCCCATAACATGATTCACGTATTATTATTCTTCACATCAGACTAGCCAATTGTATACTCTTTTCTCCAAGAAAGAAACTTAGTAAATATGGGGACTTCTATTATAATTCAATAAAAATGTATTTATAATATATTATCTACACACACCACAACAGTATGTCGTATATTTCTAGAGATTAATTTTTTGTATATATGATGGCTTTTTTTTAATTTCCTTTGCAAACATAAGTGAGAGAGAGATAGAGAGAGTGTGTGGCAGAGGCAAAGCCGGGTCTGACCCCAAGCAAAGCAAGTCCGTGCTTGCGATCCTCACTATTAATATAAAAATATGAGCTTTTATTTCAAAAATATTGTTAGCACAAATGATAAATAAAAGTAAACTGTTTTCTAGAGTTTTTCGGTTCGAGTTCTTATAACAACAAAAAAATTTAAAAATTAAAACGGTCTAATTTTTTTTATAGTATAAAACGGTCCATTTTTTTTTTGCTTGTGGCCCTATTAAATTCAGGGCCGGGCCTGGGCCCAAGCAAAGCAAGTTCGTGCTTGCGTTCCTCACTATTAATATAAAAATATGAGTTTTTATTTCAAAAATATTCTTAGTACAAATGGTAAATAAAAGTAAACTGTTTTTTAGAATTTTTCGGTTCGAGTTCTTATAACAACAAAAAATTTTAAAAATTAAAACAGTCTAATTTTTTTATAGTATAAAACGGTCCATTTTTTTTTGCTTGTGGTCCTATTAAATTCAAGGCCGGTTCTGGGGCAGAGGTTGACCATGTTAGATCGGTTGATACAGGCTCTGACCCAATCGACACGTCTTCACAGACACACAAGTCTCATATGTCTCTCTCTGAAATGTTCGCTGCTTTTGGTGTGAAAGAGAGTGAAGATTTGCATGCTTCTTACTTCGTACTCTCCATATCCATTCTTTAGCCGACAAGCTTCGGTTTCGTCTGTCTCTTGACAAAACTAGTATCTTCTCTCTTTTGACTAAAATTTACTCTTCTTTGGGAGACCATCACATTGTTTGTTTTTGATAAGTCGTTATCTCTGTCTCTGTACCTTTAGATCCATTTGTCTTGTTCCCCAATAGTATGTTTAGTCAGAATCTATACCGTTATTGTTGCTATATCTTCATTGTATTTTTACTTATTTTTTTTTAATATAGATTCTAAACATTAATTAATCTCAGATCTTGTTGAGAAGAAAACATTGATTGAGTGACGTCAAAACGGATGCAACATAGTAGTTATAATTAATTATTTATTTAGTAAATATAAATTAGATATACATATATACAATTGATTTTTTATTTAAAATATTTTTAAAAAAATTAATATTGATTATACAAATAAAATATATAATAAAAATTAAATTATACAAATAACATAAATTATCAATATCTTGGAAAGATAATATTATTAAATAAGTAAAAATTGTAGATGTGATAAATATTAAATTATTCTAAAATTTAGTTTTATTTTTTGTTTAACTAATTTTTTAAAAAATTAGTATTTTATTTTATATTATTTTATCTTTTATGTTGAAATATTATATATTTACATATAGTATAATAATAAATATTGGTTTAATGCATTTTTGTAAATATTATAGTAAATTATGTTTTATATAATATTTGATTTAAAAATGTTACACGTTAGCATTGCATATTTATAAATCACACGTCAAAATAAAGTTTTTCTCATAAAATATTTTTCAAATAATATATTATTGATACTCTGGCGAAATATATTATCAATCTCTCGCAATTTATCTTTAGTTAAATTGTTTATAAAGCCAACAAATAGTGTGACAAATTATGGAGAGAGAAGTAGGGAATTGTGGTTGTTTCCATAATTTCAAAACAGAAAATCTTGAAAGAAGAGCCACCTACGTATTATGAAGCAAAGAGTGAGAAGAAATAAACAGAGCATATTTCTCTCTCTATGTTCACAATAAACCCAACACACACTGTCAAAAAAAGCTTCCATCTTTTCTCCTCCTCCATCTCTCTCTCTGCAACTCTTCTCCATAAAAAGAACCTTACTCTCTCAGAAAGATCCAGGCTCTAACACCTCAAAGCTTAAATCTCTCAACCTTCTGTTACCTATCTTCACCATGCCGTCTGATGTCAGCGAATCGCGTCTACTGCCTAAAATTTCTCAAGGTGGAGCAGTGGCGATTCCGGCGGATCAACAAGAACAACTTCCTTGTCCTCGCTGCGACTCAACGAACACAAAGTTCTGTTACTACAACAACTACAACTTTTCACAGCCTCGTCATTTCTGCAAGTCTTGTCGCCGATACTGGACTCAAGGAGGTACTCTCCGTGACATTCCCGTGGGTGGCGTTTCACGAAAAAGCTCCAAACGCTCCCGGATTTGCTCCTCCTCCGCTACTGCTACTACAGCCGTCGGAATCCGGAACTTTCCGCTACAAGCGACGTCTGTCCTTTTCCCTCAGTCGACAAACGGCATTAGTATGGGGTCGAAGGGAAATGCTTCGCCGCTCTACGGCGGTTTCACCTCTTTGCTCAACTACAACGCCGCCGCGGCGGGTAGAAATGGGCATGGTGGTGGGTTTAATGAGCCAGACGGGTTTGGGCTTGGGCTTGGGTATGGTCACGTATCGTATTTTGATAACGTCAGATTTGGGCAAGGAGTAACACCCTGGCCGTTTTCAACTGATGCTGCACCTACTACAAGCCACGTGGCTCCAATTACAACCACGTGCCAGTTCAAAAGTCCAGAGAACAAAGTCGGGTTCGTGTCTGGAGACTACTTCGCGTGAGACTACTCAATCCAATTACGGCATCTTCTTCCTGAACCAAAGGGTTTCCATCTCTTCGTCGTTTAGCCTTAACTTTCAGCTTAGTGATCGATCTCTAGTAGTGTTTCTGCTTATTTTTGTTACGTTACTTGTGAACGAAACTAGAAATCAAAGAAACGTTTTGCTTGTTTTCTTTGGCTATTAATTAATGCCTATTCCGATTATCGAAAGTGAGACTCAGATGGGGAGCTTCTGCCCACATCTCCGGTATTTTTTTTCCCCTTTGGTTCAGTGGTCTCTTTTGTGAACAAAAGTACAAAACAGAGAAACAGGGGGGTCTTTTTGGCTCTTATGGAAACTTCTAACTGAGTGCATATGTCTTGCAAACAACGGATCCCTATTTACAGTATAAATCGGTAACGTAGATAAAAACAAAGATTATCCATCAGCGAGCTTCAGTTCCAAGGAAGAAGCAAGTATATATTTACACAGGAAAGGAAAGTGGCCGCACCAAAGTGTATAGTGAGTGGATAATAGAATTAGCTGAGCATAGATGGGTGGCCACTGTGGAGCATCCTCTTGATCATATCCATCCCAAAGGTTGAGTCCGATGAGCTGAACCAAATTTAACTCAATTCAAACACAATATATATATAAAAAATAAAATCTTCATTCATGTCCTTGGGGAGCACTGCAACTAAACAAAGTCTTCACTGTTCAGTTCTATGCGAATAAGTAGAGAGTGGTGTACCTTGGGATGGTGATTTCAAAAGGGCAGTAGATAACACCATCGTTAATGGGAGGAACGTGATCCTTTTTCTCATTCACGAATTTTATTATTTGGAATAAGACTTCTTGAAGGGATTGTTCAAGCAGTGTCCTACGAGAACTCCTCTCCTCAGATGCCTCTACAGAACATAAGAATCACCTCCCACTCTTACCCGGAAAAAAAGCAGAAGAAATTTCTGGAGATGAGAGAGAAGGAAATTCATCAATCATACCTCCAGGGTCCATAACTAGTTTAGAATGGTTGGACTTGCTCATTGGGGATTTAGTGGGCTGAAGCACGTTCAGATTGATGTACCATTGTTCCCAGTACATCCTTTCGATTTTGTTGGTGAACCAAGACGGCTGTTTGCTTTTGACTTCATAAAACGATAGACATATCTTGGCAATGACACACACAAATAAAAAAGATCATTAACAGCCACAAAGGTTGGAGACAGCGAAAAGGATTATACAAAAACACCAAGATAGTGTAATAAGCTACGTTCCCTATATGTTGCAGAAAAGATCAATCCTTGCTTGAGCAGGTATGATACATACGTAATAGAATGGAACTCTACTGCTACACTTAAGAGTTAAACGGGGAAAAAAAAATTTCGATCTGCATATACCTGACTTTTCTTGTTCGGATGTTTCTCAATCCAGCTTATGAACTGCTCAATCTTCTCGTCAATTTTCTTTTCCACTTCTATTTCACCGCATTGTACCTGTGACATATGGGGAAAAAAAAAGAAAACCCCACTAATATCAAATCAACAGCTATTTCGGGCCGCTAATCTCAAAAGAATTTGTCATAAACATAGAGGAGAAAAAAATTCGATCTTACGTATGTGATCTCAAAAAGCTCCAAGTCAATATCTTTAGGGCGGACAAGACCAAGTGCACGATGAAAGACAATGGTATGCAGAATGCCTGCAATAAACTACACATTCTCAGATTTAAGTTGCAGTAACACAACAGAATTGAAAAAGACAATTCTATGGCCAAATCAGACAACGAGAAAGGTAACACCTTCAATGTTTACGCAAGCTAAGAAAATGATGGGCATATTTATATTTATATCCAGAATTGATATCCAAAACTCTAATCCTAAGAAAGACCTACCGGGATCCAAAGCTCAAGATGTTAAACTGAAACATGAACTGATCCGTAAGATCCGATGGTGTTTATATACGAAACAGGATAAATAAGTATGTAACTTACAACGCAAAACCTCGCGCATCTCGAAGAGTTCCACTTCCTGAGAAAATATTCAAAGCATCAAACAAATATATACTAGATCTTACGCTATCGAACAACCAAACAAATCCCGAAATAGAAACACGACTCGATTACTTAAAAAACTGGACTGATTTTAGAAAAAGAAGACGAAGAAATGCTTACCAGTTCCTTCAGCTGACAAACTTCGCAATTCATATTCACCGAAACAAACTCGAGTATGAGTATTTTCCGATTTTATCTAGATTTCTTCTGATCGTTGAATGTTGGACGAAACTGAAAATCCCTTTTTCACGCCTACTCATTTCGGCTAAAGCGTGGTGTCATTTTGACAACTTATTTCTTCGGAATTTCGCTTCTTATTGGGCTTAATTGGGCTCAGTTTCAGTGTAGCGTATAATAGCCATATTAATATTATTATCATCTATTTTTTTTGAGAAATAAAACAACTAGATTTCGAAAAAAATATTCACAAATTATATTTTATTAGTAAATATAAATTAGATATTTATTTAAAATTATTTTTAACATTAATTTTTGTATATAAAAATTAAAAAAAGAAAAATAATTATTTTTTTACGAATTTAATAGTATTTTTTTGTTAGTTTAATAAAATATATTAACTATATAACCAAATTAATAACATGATATACTTGTAATTATTCTAATAAGTTAAACTCATTTATATATTTATTTGAAATTTACTTTAGTAATGACACGTCAGCATAGTATTTCTGTTAATAACACGTGAGAATAAAATTATTTTATTAAAATGTTTCTCAAATAATGTATTAGGGATTATGGTAGTAACTTAAATGTATTTATATTTATTTAAAATTATTTATAAATTAACATATAAAAAAATTAAAGAAATAAAAAGTATTGTTTTTGAAAATATAATAGTATTTTTTGGTTAGTTGAATAAATTATATTTATTCTGTAATCAAATTAATATCAGTGACATATATTGTAATTATTCTAGTAAATTAAATCTTTTTATATATTTAAACTGAAACTTCATGTGGTGTTGACAACATAGTATTTTTGTTATTAAAGATATTTTGTTAAAAAATTTCTCAAATAATATATTAAGAATTAGAAAACTACCATAGTTTAATCTCTTTACGGATATTTCTATTACACAAAAACCTCAACGTCTCCTTAAACAAAATATAGGGTTGCCAAATGGATGTTTGAAGACATAAATTTTGCTCTTCCCTATCTAAGATTTTAGAAGAAACTCAATATTTAGATAATTGAATGGCTTTTTTTATGGATTTGAAAAGAATTAGAAGAAAAACAAATGGATCTCTCTCTAGTGGTGTCGTCCAATAGCTTTGCCACAGAGAACAAGATTATCAGGAGGATTGTATTCATTGGCAAGACTCTGTACTGGATTCCACACTTTTAGATAAAACTGTTGTCCCAGATATTGTCTTTCCCATATCGCTGATCTCATATTCCACATTCCTTGATTGTCCAAAGACACTAAGATTGCTGTCCAAGAGTTTGGGTAGACCTGCATTTATGCAACCCCTCAAGAACAGAAGTAATAAATCGAAAATTTTAGAGCTTCATCATCGTATTTTTATACCTGAGTTGTGTGTCTCGTAAGAGCGTCATCAAGATTGTAAAGTGGTCTCTTTGCAGGTGTCCATTGTCCAGAACCAAATCTACACTCATAACAAGGAAACAGTTTGCACAATTTTGACTTGAGTTAAAAGAAAAGGAAGAAGAAGAAGAAGAAGAAAAGCATAAGAGGGGAGCTAGAAGAAGACTCACCCAACAACCCAGAAGTCATATCCATCAAGATGCCAAGATTGCACTGATTTCTCCTTGTTTTGAAACACAATTTCAAGGAAATCATGTAGAGAGGCTTGAACAACGGATGTTGCAAGAGTTGCAGGAGAGTTAGAGGGGACATTCTTAATGGCATCCGTGCTGAAAACTCCCCCGATGTTGAAATGGTCAGCGAGTTTAAGAGGCGTCTCTGAGTTCACATAAGAGACTCCATTGACTGCATATCTTTGCTTTCCGTTGATCAAAGGTGCTGAATTGGAGAAAACAAATGACTTTGTTGTATTGATTTTTCCGTAGTGGAATGATCCTTGAGGATTTGGTCTAGCTGCATTTGCTGTTAAGTTCCATCTGAAAATCCCCAAACGAAAACAATATTAGTGATCCCAACAAAAAAAACATTCGCACGAAAAACGTTTGAACTCATTTACCTGAATGTTCTAGCTTGTCTCATGGACCAAACCAACTCTCCAGGCGGAAGAGCGGGCATATCACCAGAAGCTGGGGCACGTGAGTTAGAATAACGCAACAGACCAGTGACAGAAAGCTTGGAACTTACGAACCGGCTGCTTGCAACGATGTAATAATCTTTAGGAGATTGGTTTAAAGTCACAAGAACTGCTAGAGACTGACCAACATGAATGTCAAGAGAATCGTAATCTGTTTGGATTACATGAGAGCCTTCAACTTCAACTACTCTCATGGTATGTCCTTGGATTCTGAAATTGAAAGAGCTCGATAATCCGACATTGGAGATTCTCAACATGTAAGTCTTCCCTAAAAAGGTTTTAAACCGCCGCAGAAAGTAAAACACCAGAAAACAAACAGAATCAATCATTCATGGAAACTGAGAGTTTCGTAATTTCACCTTGATCGCCTGTAAATGTGGTTTGGGTTTGTCCATTAATGAGAAGCCCGTCGGGAAATGGAAGAATCCCACCAGAATCCAAACGCTGCTGAAGCGTTTTGTGATTCATTTTAAACCAATCACCAACGAGTAGAGTGAAATCTGAAACTGGGAGAGGGTAAGGGATTGGGATTCCAGGTCTTGCATAGACATTGATGGCTCCGAAACCACCGGCGGCTTTGTGAAAAGCGGTGGAAGGAAAGTAATTGTAAGTTCCGATCTGATCTTTGGTTTGGAATTTGTAAGTGAAGTTTGAGTTTGGTGGGATTGGACAGTTTGTTCCCAATACACCATCTTGCCATGAATTTTTCCTCTGCTTAATTCCATTCCTAAACCACAAACATTGAGAATCATCAAGACGATAAAAGTTTTCAGCTTTTCAAGTTTAAATCCTAAAGATCAAACCTTTCAAAGTATTTAGCGAACACTCGCCAATATTCGATTCGGCTCAGTAAAGTAGGAATCAGATCTAGGGGTTATATTAGTGGTAATGCTCAATAGTCAACTGGGTTACACAGAACAGAGGATTTATTCTTTGTGAAGCATATGAAAATGGAAAAGTTTAAATCTTTAGAGTTTATGAATCAGAAATATACCAAGTCAAGAGGAAAGGCTGATCAAGTTTGTTGATTAGGTTGAGTATGATGTTGTCATTAGTCACAACATCAAGCTTTGGACCAGGAAACTGTCCATTGATGAGAATAACCTAAACACACAAACAAAACAAAAACATCCATAAAGAGTAAAAACTGGTCTTCGTATCAATCAAACGATGGATTTCAAACTCTTCATATATAGAAACGGGCATTGTTGTTGTTGTACCTGTTGAGGAACACCAAGAGGAGAGATAATGCCATAAGTCACAGTCCAAGTGTAAAACTTGTAAGGGCTTTCTCCTTTCACTATTACCAAACTGCTCAACAGAGCCAAAGCTTCAATAAGAAAAAGAAGATGGAGTAAAGATGGTGATGCTCTTACTCTTGCCATTTTCATGACTTCCTAAAAAGAATGATACAGACGAGAGAGAGTGAAGACAGATCAAAACTTTTTCTAAAATGGGTTTTGACAAATGAAGCGACTTTGATATATAAAAAATGCAAGTAGATAGTAAAGTTGAGAGTCACCATAAGTAAGCTAGAGAAAGAGTCACAGAGGTGGTTCCAATCAATGACAGTGGAGATCTCGAGTGATGTTTTGGTTTTATTTTATTTTTCATTTTGGTTAAATGAATTAAATTTATGTGATTAGCTTGTTTGGTTAGTTATCTATATTCTATATATATATATATTAATTGAGAATCATTTTATCAAAAGTAACTTTACGTTGAGGTGTGATTTATAAGTGTGTCAAGCTGATGTGTCACACTATGAGAGCATTTTAAAATAAATATTATCTAAGACATAATTTACTAGAGTATTTACAAAAATTGTCATTACACATTATATTATATATAAATCTCTAATATTTCGACATACAATGTATTTTGTCATAAAATGTAAATATAATATAAAACAAAATATAAATTTTGAAAAATTAGTCAAACAAAATATAAAATAAAAGTTTAGTTTAATTGAATATTTATCATATGTATAATTTTATCCAAAATAGATCAATTTAAATCTATTTGTATAATCCGATTTATTATCTATTTCATTTTTGTATTCAATATTAAAAAAATTTAAAAAATTATTTTAAATATAAGATAAATTATATATATATCTGATTTAAATTAACAAAATAAATAATTAATTATTATCTGTAAATATTTTTTCGCACGCATCGCGTGGATCAAAATAGTGTTTAAATTATTGGGGAAGAAGAAATTAATAGAAAAGTTGATAATGTAAGTGGACAATGCCGGTGACAATGGAATTGAATGGTTTCACGCGTTTTGGTTATGATTATTGCTTCCAGCCAAAGCTTAGCTTTCATTATTCGACTATTTCGATAACGATACCATAAAAGCTAATTAAAAGTAATTTAAAATAGATAACTAAAATGGAAAAAGAAATCAAATGAGTAAAAGACACGAGTTTTGGCTTTGGAAATATGTTCTAAGTTTGATTGGATTTGCTCTTGTGCACTTTCCTTCGTGTTGAGAGCACCTCTTTTTCAATGGATATTTCATTTTAAAAATAAAAATAAAAAATAATATATTAATATATTAATTGAAAATTATTTTAACAAACTAATCTTATGTTGAAATGTGATTTACAAATATGTCACGATTATATATCACACTATTAGATCATTTTAATATAAATATTACATAATACATAATTTATTAAATTATTTACGAAAACTGTCATTACACAATATATTATATGTAAATCCTTAATATTTTGGCATAAAATTTATTTTGTAATAAAATACAAATACAATACAAAAAAATATTATAAATTTTAAAAATTAGTCAAACAAAATATAAAACAAAAAATTTAGTTTAATTGAATATTTATCACATCTATAATTTTATCTAATATAAATATAATTTAAATCTATTTGTATAATATGATTTCATTATTTATTTTATTTTTTGTAATTAATATTAAAAAATTTTAAAAACTATTTTAAATATAAAATAAATTATATATATATATAAATAAATTATTAATTTTAATGTGTGAAATATTTTTTTCCACCATTTGAATGGATCAAAATCTAGTTATATTGAATGTGTCACCTAAGAAAGTCTTTTCAATGAAAGATTTGTAGGTGGGTTTCTCGAACTATTTAAAGTATTCATTTAATATAATAAAACTGATGCTTTAACAAAAAACGAAGCTTCTTATCGTTTATCGGCATTAAATATACGAATTTTCTAGCTGAGTGTTATGAAAAAAACTTTAAAAAATAGGATAGTATTATTCTTACAGAAGAAAAGAAAAGAGTATCTCCTATGTATTTATTTATCATCGTTATGGTCGTCTGTGTTGTTGAAAACTGTGTCTGATTTACTGCAAATCTGATTAAATGATAGTAACTCTTTTAATACATTTCCAAGTTTTAAAATTGGGACTACACTATTTTACTACATAGATTATGGTTGTCCACGGTTTTTCCACTTAAATTTCGGATCTCTCTATTATACCAAATAAACTAACAACGTACACCTTAATTTTACACGAACTATTGACATGTCTTCACAATTCCACAAATCGTTATCTTTTGAATAAATCGCGATCAATTGAAATTAAATATATTTACCATATAACCCGAAAACCGACCCATTGAGTAATTGCGGTTGGCGAGTTTACTCCTTTTAACCAATTGAGTAAATACAATTGTGAACATTTGGATTATGTGAGTTATGTAGTAGACGCAATTAACTTCAATTGATTGTGATTTATCCAAAAAATAGCGATTTGGGGAATTGTGAAGACATGTCAATAGTTCATGTAAAATTAAGGTGTACATTGTTAGTTCATGTAATATAATAGAGAGGTCTAAAGTTCATGTGGAAAAACCATGGACAGCCATAGTTTGTGTAGTAAAATAGTATCGTTCCTTTAAAATTCTGTGGTGGGAAATAATGGATGAAATAAGGTCCACCGATTCACAGAATACTAATTTAGTTGTTATAGAAATATATTTAAATTTGACGGATCTTATGAGAGGCCCATGCATGCATGCATGCAGACCACAAAACGCAACTCTGTCGTTCATAAAATACAGCTAAATATTTAAGAGACATCGTAACATGTTCTCATGTACTCAAACCATACTGTAAAACTAAAGAAAATAAAATGAAAGTTGATTGAAATATACATAAGAAAAGAGCCAACAAAGAAGACAATCTATATAAGAATTAGCTGTATTTTATTAAGCATATACATAGTTGATTAAGAAGCCTGTGGGGAAGAGATGATTAAGTATCATTATTTAACCACTAAAATTATTTTGGAATTGTTGGTGGTGTACTGCGCCGTCTCCATAATCTCGAGCTCAACCCCACGTAAAATAGGTCCAATAAGGTGAAGGCCCACTCTCTACAAAGATGGGTGTGCATTTGTCGGGTAGCCGTCGGACAGATTAAAAACTCGTTTGATCTCACCAAATATCGAGAACGGTAGCCAGAGCCGGTCCTGAATTTAATAGAGTCGCAAGCAAAAAAAAAATGGGCCGTTTTATACTACAAAAAAATTGGGTCGTTCTAATTTTTAAAAAAATTTGTTGTTAGAAGGACTCGAACTGAAGAACTAAAGGAAGCAATTTACTTTTATTTTTGTACTAAGAATACTTTTGAAATAAGGGCTGATTTTTTTATATTAACATTGAGGGCCGCAAGCACGGGCTTGCTTTGCTTAGGCCCAAACCCGGCCCTGACGGCAGCGAAACTGTCAGTATTAAATTATATTTATGATCATTTAAAATTGATAATGATTATGGTATTGAAAATTAATTGAGATACGAATATAAAAAAAGAGGATCACGCCATAATTTAGAGATAAATTTTAATATCTCGGATCAATTACGATCTCTCGTTATTTTTTAATCAATCTAAATAATTCAATACAATTTATTCTTTGTATCGAAGATCTCTGGTCTGAACTCTTAATAAATCTTGATAATCATAAAAGTTGATCTACCGAATTCTAATCCGAGAATTTAAGATCCAACAGAAATGTAAAGTTTATTTCATCAAAAACATATACAAATGCATATATATAAGGTCTAGAGTTTAAGAATCATCAGTAACAAAAAGATATAGAAATAGCTGGAGAAGATCGTATGTGATCTGATCTCCAAGAATTGTTATATATCCTACAGATTGAGCCTCAATGCTTCAGATCATTGTGTTCGAAGCCTCTAGCCCATGACTGTTGCATTGTCTCGAGGAATGTCAATTTTATCTTTTAATTACTATTTAGATTAGTCGAGTAAAAACATAAGACTCAACATGGGCTGACTCTATCCAGACACGTGGAAACTCTCACAATAATGGACAGTCACATGCTATGTCTCTGTTTTTTTTATTTAATTCTTATTCTATTTCTTTGATTCTCTGAAATCAAATTACAACCTATTTGTAATCAGTTTTAAATTATATTTACGTATTTTATTTTATTGGTCACAGAAATATAATATTTAATTTAGAAGGCCATTTTGAATTTTGGCGTAAGTATCAAAAAATAGTCGTTCGTTTCGTAATCGTAAAAATTTGTGGTTGCATCATCTGGTTAAACGTTGTTTGTTTGACTATCACATTTTTCTGCGATCAAACGCTGTAGTCGACCGTAAAAAATTGTGGTAAAAAATTTTAACCGCTTTAAAATTATATCATTTACGATTAAACAATTGCGATATAATATACGATAACAATCTGTGTCGATCAAATAAACAATAATATTATATCGTTTAACCGCATCGTTTGATCGTAAGTCGATACCGCAGCGTCTGCGACAGACAAACGAACAGCGTTAAAAGTATTTGTTCGCTTCGCACGTACGCACGCGAGGAGAGCACGAAAACACGTTCCGTGCACGTGAGGAGTGTTTAACGTAGAAAGACCAATCGCAAACGCTAACGCAAATCCCAGCTAAATGAGCGGCAAGTGGAAGTAGGAACGGAACTCTTTTTCCCGACGGACTGAAATTGCGTTGCAATTAAGCTAAAAGCTTTTGATATCGTTTTCCTTCTTTTTAGAAGCAACAAACTAAATAAACGATTTCTCTATATTCATGTATAATACGAAGATGTTACAGTATTTATACTCATATACATGATGAGATAACCGAAATAAGTTAACCAAACTAAACCACACTAAACCAATGTCTAAAACTTCTCTACCTACTATCGTTTTCCACAACAGCGAAGCGTAAACTTGAGAGTCTTCTCCATTTCGATCATTCGGTGAGCTTATTTTAAGGAAGTGAAAGAAGGAATGAACGATTGGGCTAATTTGGGGTTAGGATCTATTGGGGGAGCTTTGGTATCTGAGCACCTGAAATTTGTGATTGAAGAGGCAAAGAAAGCCAAAATTTTTAAACCATTGTCCAAGGATCTCGTATCGACGATGGAGAGATTGCTTCCTATAACTATTAAGATTGATTCAATGCAAAACGAGCTTGACCTTGGTGTGGGGGAACTAAAGCAACTGAGGGATACGCTCGAAAGAGCTCACGTAGCGGTTCAGAAGTTTCCAGGCGTATGGTGGTA
>JAEVFF010000070.1:215974-408775 GCA_018901945.1 Pugionium dolabratum | reverse complement strand
TATATGGTTTAAATATATATATGACCATGCAGCAATAAAGTTATTCAGCTTTGAATATTATTCATAATGGGATGTTTGGTGAAAGATGCACAAACACAACATTCATGTCTTATATTAGTCCCTTACCATAAAATACGGTTGTTGCATATTTTCTCTACAATGTCAGGTCAGCATCTATTACCTATCTTATTATATATTAAAAACATAAGGTTGGAATAGAATAATCACACTGTATTAACAAAATTAGAGATCAATAAGCCAAAAAAAAGGATAATTAACCCAACAATGCGTTTTTGTTTGTTGTAATTTGTACTTGTAACTATTGAAATGAACCACAACTAATTTCGCCCATAACATGATTCACGTATTATTATTCTTCACATCAGACTAGCCAATTGTATACTCTTTTCTCCAAGAAAGAAACTTAGTAAATATGGGGACTTCTATTATAATTCAATAAAAATGTATTTATAATATATTATCTACACACACCACAACAGTATGTCGTATATTTCTAGAGATTAATTTTTTGTATATATGATGGCTTTTTTTTAATTTCCTTTGCAAACATAAGTGAGAGAGAGATAGAGAGAGTGTGTGGCAGAGGCAAAGCCGGGTCTGACCCCAAGCAAAGCAAGTCCGTGCTTGCGATCCTCACTATTAATATAAAAATATGAGCTTTTATTTCAAAAATATTGTTAGCACAAATGATAAATAAAAGTAAACTGTTTTCTAGAGTTTTTCGGTTCGAGTTCTTATAACAACAAAAAAATTTAAAAATTAAAACGGTCTAATTTTTTTTATAGTATAAAACGGTCCATTTTTTTTTTGCTTGTGGCCCTATTAAATTCAGGGCCGGGCCTGGGCCCAAGCAAAGCAAGTTCGTGCTTGCGTTCCTCACTATTAATATAAAAATATGAGTTTTTATTTCAAAAATATTCTTAGTACAAATGGTAAATAAAAGTAAACTGTTTTTTAGAATTTTTCGGTTCGAGTTCTTATAACAACAAAAAATTTTAAAAATTAAAACAGTCTAATTTTTTTATAGTATAAAACGGTCCATTTTTTTTTGCTTGTGGTCCTATTAAATTCAAGGCCGGTTCTGGGGCAGAGGTTGACCATGTTAGATCGGTTGATACAGGCTCTGACCCAATCGACACGTCTTCACAGACACACAAGTCTCATATGTCTCTCTCTGAAATGTTCGCTGCTTTTGGTGTGAAAGAGAGTGAAGATTTGCATGCTTCTTACTTCGTACTCTCCATATCCATTCTTTAGCCGACAAGCTTCGGTTTCGTCTGTCTCTTGACAAAACTAGTATCTTCTCTCTTTTGACTAAAATTTACTCTTCTTTGGGAGACCATCACATTGTTTGATTTTGATAAGTCGTTATCTCTGTCTCTGTACCTTTAGATCCATTTGTCTTGTTCCCCAATAGTATGTTTAGTCAGAATCTATACCGTTATTGTTGCTATATCTTCATTGTATTTTTACTTATTTTTTTTAATATAGATTCTAAACATTAATTAATCTCAGATCTTGTTGAGAAGAAAACATTGATTCAGTGACGTCAAAACCATTGATTCTCCTATGGGCTTATGTAGATAAGTGACAATACCTATAAACACTAACCAGATTTAGATCCACACTTTGTGTGATTGTATAACTTTGTGTGATTGTATGAAGAAAAATATTCACATATTATAATTATTTATTTAATAAATATAAATTAGATATACATATATACAATTGATTTTTTATTTAAAATATTTTTTAAAAAATTAATATTGATTATACAAATAAAATATATAATAAAAATTAGATTATACAAATAACCTAAATTATCAATATCTTAGAAAAATAATATTATTAAATAAGTAAAAATTGTAGATGTGATAAATATTAAATTATTCTAAAATTTAGTTTTATTTTTTGTTTAACTAATTTTTTAAAAAATTAATATTTTATTTTATATTATTTTGTCTTTTATGTTGAAATATAATATATTTACACATAGTATAATAATAAATATTGGTCTAATGTATTTTTGTAAATACTATAGTAAATTATGTCTTATATAATATTTGATTTAAAAATATTACATGTCAATATTGCATACTTGTAAATCACACGTCAAAATAAAATTTTTTTTATAAAATATTTTTCAAATAATATATTATTGATACTGGCAAAATATATTATCAATCTCTCGCAATTTATCTTTAGTTAAATTGTTTATAAAGCTAACAAATAGTGTGACAAATTCTGGAGAGAGAAGTAGGGAATTGTGGTTGTTTCCATAATTTCAAAACAGAAAATCTTGAAAGAAGAGCCACCTATGTATGAGAAAATTTGAAGAAGAAATAAACAGAGCATATTTCTCTCTCTATGTTCACAATAAACCCAACACACACTGTCAAAAAAAGCTTCCATCTTTTCTCCTTCTCCATCTCTCTCTCTCCAACTCTTCTCCATAAAAAGAAACATACTCTCTCAGAACGATCCAGGCCCTAACACCTCAAAGCTTAAATCTCTCAACCTTCTGTTACCTATCTTCACCATGCCGTCTGATGTCAGCGAATCGCGTCTACTGCCTAAAATTTCTCAAGGTGGAGCAGTGGCGATTCCGGCGGATCAACAAGAACAACTTCCTTGTCCTCGCTGCGACTCAACGAACACAAAGTTCTGTTACTACAACAACTACAACTTTTCACAGCCTCGTCATTTCTGCAAGTCTTGTCGCCGATACTGGACTCAAGGAGGTACTCTCCGTGACATTCCCGTGGGTGGCGTTTCACGAAAAAGCTCCAAACGCTCCCGGATTTGCTCCTCCTCCGCTACTGCTACTACAGCCGTCGGAATCCGGAACTTTCCGCTACAAGCGACGTCTGTCCTTTTCCCTCAGTCGACAAACGGCATTAGTATGGGGTCGAAGGGAAATGCTTCGCCGCTCTACGGCGGTTTCACCTCTTTGCTCAACTACAACGCCGCCGCGGCGGGTAGAAATGGGCATGGTGGTGGGTTTAATGAGCCAGACGGGTTTGGGCTTGGGCTTGGGTTTGGTCACGTATCGTATTTTGATAACGTCAGATTTGGGCAAGGAGTAACAGCCTGGCCGTTCTCAACTGATGCTGCAGCTACTACAAGCCACGTGGCTCCAATTACAACCACGTGCCAGTTCAAAAGTCCAGAGAACAAAGTGTTCGTGTCTGGAGACTACTTCGCGTGAGACTACTCAATCCAATCACGGCATCTTCTTCCTGAACCAAAGGGTTTCCATCTCTTCGTCGTTTAGCCTTAACTTTCAGCTTAGTGATCGATCTCTAGTAATGTTTCTGCATATTTTGTTAGGTTACTTGTGAACGAAACTACAAATCAAAGAAACGTTTTGCTTGTTTTCTTTGGCTATTAATTAATGCCTATTCCGATTATCGAAAGTGAGACTCAGATGGGGAGCTTCTGCCCACATCTCCGGTATTTTTTTTCCCCTTTGGTTCAGTGGTCTCTTTTGTGAACAAAAGTACAAAACAGAGAAACAGGGGTCTTTTTGGCTTTCATGGAAACTTCTAACTGAGTACATATGTCTTGCAAACAACGGATCCCCTATTTACAGTATTAATCGGTAACGTAGATAAAAACAAAGATTATCCATCAGCGAGCTTCAGTTCCAAGGAAGAAGCAAGTATATATTTACACAGGAAAGGAAAGTGGCCGCACCAAAGTGTATAGTGAGTGGATAATAGAATTAGCTGAGCATAGATGGATGGCCACTGTGGAGCATCCTCTTGATCATATCCATCCCAAAGGTTGAGTCCGATGAGCTGAAGCAAATTTAACTCAATTCAAACACAATATATATAAAAAATAAAATCTTCACTCATGCCCTTGGGGATCACTGCACCTAAACAGAGTCTTCACTGTTTCTATGCGAATAAGTAGAGAGTGGTGTACCTTGGGATAGTGATCTCAAAAGGGCAGTAGATAACACCATCGTTAATGGGAGGAACGTGATCCTTTTTCTCATTCACGAATTTTATTATTTGGAATAAGACTTCTTGAAGGGATTGTTCAAGCAGTGTCCTACGAGAACTCCTCTCCTCAGATGCCTCTACAAAACATGAGAATCACCTCCCACTCTTAACCGGAAAAAAAGCAGAAGAAATTTCTAGAGATGAGAGAGAAGGAAATTCATCAATCATACCTCCAGGGTCCATAACTAGTTTAGAATGGTTGGACTTGCTCATTGGGGATTTAGTGGGCTGAAGCACGTTCAGATTGATGTACCATTGTTCCCAGTACATCCTTTCGATTTTGTTGGTGAACCAAGACGGCTGTTTGCTTTTGACTTCATAAAACGATAGACATACCTTGGCAATGACACACAAATAAAAATGATCATTAATAGCCACAAAGGATGGAGACAGCGAAAAGGATTATACAAAAACACCAAGAGAGTGTAATAAGCTACGTTACCCTATACGCTGCAGAAAAGATCAATCATTGCTTGAGCAGGTATGATACATACGTAATAGAATGGAAATCTACTGCTACACTTAGATTTCGATCTGCATATACCTGACTTTTCTTGTTCGGATGTTTCTCAATCCAGCTTATGAACTGCTCAATCTTCTCGTCAATTTTCTTTTCCACTTCTATTTCACCGCATTGTACCTGTGACATATGGGGAAAAAAAAAGAAAACCCCACTAATATCAAATCAACAGCTATTTCGGGCCGCTAATCTCAAAAGAATTTGTCATAAACATAGAGGAGAAAAAAATTTCAATCTTACGTATGTGATCTCAAAAAGCTCCAAATCAATATCTTTAGGGCGGACAAGACCAAGTGCACGATGAAAGACAATGGTATGCAGAATGCCTGCAATAAACTACACATTCTCAGATTTAAGTTGCAGTAACACAGGAGAATTGAAAAAGACAATTCTACGGCCAAATCAGACAACGAGAAAGGTAACACCTTCAACGTTTACGCAAGCTAAGAAAATGATGGGCATATTTATATTTATATCCAGAGTTGATATCCAAAACTCTAATCCTAAGAAATACCTACCGGGATCCAAAGCTCAAGATGTTAAACTGAAACATGAACTGATCCGTAAGATCCGATGGTGTTTATATACGAAACAGGATAAATAAGTATGTAACTTACAACGCAAAACCTCGCGCATCTCGAAGAGTTCCACTTCCTGAGAAAATATTCAAAGCATCAAACAAATCTATACTAGATCTTACGCTATCGAACAACCAAACAAATCCCGAAATAGAAACACGACTCGATTACTTAAAAAACTGGACTGATTTTAGAAAAAGAAGACGAAGAAATGCTTACCAGTTCCTTCAGCTGACAAACTTCGCAATTCATATTCACCGAAACAAACTCGAGTATGAGTATTTTCCGATTTTATCTAGACTTCTTCTGATCGTTGAATGTTGGACGAAACTGAAAATCCCTTTTTCACGCCTACTCATTTCGGCTAAAGCGTGGTGTCATTTTGACAACTTATTTCTTCGGAATTTCGCTTCTTATTGGGCTTAATTGGGCTCAGTTTTAGTGTAGCGTATAATCTATATATTAATTGATAATTATTTTCAACAAACTAATCTTAATCATGTGTAATTTATAAGTATGACATATCTGATATATTAGAACATTTTAAAATAAATATTATTTAAGACATAATTTACTAGAGTATTTACAAACATTACCATTACACGGTATATTATAGGTAAATTTCTAATATTTCGATATACAATGTATTTTATCATAAAATATAAATATAATATAAAACAAAATATAAATTTTAAAAAATTAGTCAAACAAAATATAAAAGAAAATTTTAGTTTAATTGAATATTATCATATGTATAATTTTATCCAAAATAGATACAATTTAAATCTATTTATATAATCTGATTTATTATCTATTTCATTTTTGTAATCAATATTAAAAAAATTTAAATATGAGATAAATTATATATATATCTAATTTAAATTAACAAAATAAATAATTAATTATTATCTGTAAATATTTTTTTCCACGCAAAGCGTGAGTCAAAATCTAGTAGCCATATTAATAATAATATTATTATTATCATCTATTTTTTTAAGAAATAAAAAAATTAGAAAACTACCACAGTTTAATTTCTTTACGGATATGTTTATTACACAAAAACCTCAACGCCTCCTTAAACAAAATATAGGGTTGCCAAATGGATGTTTGAAGACATAAATTTTGCTCTTCCCTATCTAAGATTTTAGAAGAAACTCAATATTTAGATAATTGAATGGCTTTTTTTATGGATTTGAAAAGAATTAGAAGAAAAACAAATGGATCTCTCTCTAGTGGTGTCGTCCAATAGCTTTGCCACAGAGAACAAGATTATCAGGAGGATTGTATTCATTGGCAAGACTCTGTACTGGATTCCACACTTTTAGATAAAACTGTTGTCCCAGATATTGTCTTTCCCATATCGCTGATCTCATATTCCACATTCCTTGATTGTCCAAAGACACTAAGATTGCTGTCCAAGAGTTTGGGTAGACCTGCATTTATGCAACCCCTCAAGAACAGAAGTAATAAATCGAAAATTTTAGAGCTTCATCATCGTATTTTTATACCTGAGTTGTGTGTCTCGTAAGACCGTCATCAAGATTGTAAAGTGGTCTCTTTGCAGGTGTCCATTGTCCAGAACCAAATCTACACTCATAACAAGGAAACAGTTTGCACAATTTTGACTTGAGTTAAAAGAAAAGGAAGAAGAAGAAGAAAAGCATAAGAGAGGAGCTAGAAGAAGACTCACCCAACAACCCAGAAGTCATATCCATCAAGATGCCAAGATTGCACTGATTTCTCATTGTTTTGAAACACAATTTCAAGGAAATCATGTAGAGAGGCTTGAACAACGGATGTTGCAAGAGTTGCAGGAGAGTTAGAGGGGACATTCTTAATGGCATCGGTGCTGAAAACTCCCCCGATGTTGAAATGGTCAGCGAGTTTAAGAGGCGTCTCTGAGTTCACATAAGAGACTCCATTGACTGCATATCTTTGCTTTCCGTTGATCAAAGGTGCTGAATTGGAGAAAACAAATGACTTTGTTGTATTGATTTTTCCGTAGTGGAATGATCCTTGAGGATTTGGTCTAGCTGCATTTGCTGTTAAGTTCCATCTGAAAATCCCCAAACGAAAACAATATTAGTGATCCCAACAAAAAAAACATTCGCACGAAAAACGTTTGAACTCATTTACCTGAATGTTCTAGCTTGTCTCATGGACCAAACCAACTCTCCAGGCGGAAGAGCGGGCATATCACCAGAAGCTGGGGCACGTGAGTTAGAATAACGCAACAGACCAGTGACAGAAAGCTTGGAACTTACGAACCGGCTGCTTGCAACGATGTAATAATCTTTAGGAGATTGGTTTAAAGTCACAAGAACTGCTAGAGACTGACCAACATGAATGTCAAGAGAATCGTAATCTGTTTGGATTACATGAGAGCCTTCAACTTCAACTACTCTCATGGTATGTCCTTGGATTCTGAAATTGAAAGAGCTCGATAATCCGACATTGGAGATTCTCAACATGTAAGTCTTCCCTACAAAGGTTTTAAACCGCCGCAGAAAATAAAACACCGGAAAACAAACAGAATCAATCATTCATGGAAACTGAGAGTTTCGTAATTTCACCTTGATCGCCTGTAAATGTGGTTTGGGTTTGTCCATTAATGAGAAGCCCGTCGGGAAATGGAAGAATCCCACCAGAATCCAAACGCTGCTGAAGCGTTTTGTGATTCATTTTAAACCAATCACCAACGAGTAGAGTGAAATCTGAAACTGGGAGAGGGTAAGGGATTGGGATTCCAGGTCTTGCATAGACATTGATGGCTCCGAAACCACCGGCGGCTTTGTGAAAAGCGGTGGAAGGAAAGTAATTGTAAGTTCCGATCTGATCTTTGGTTTGGAATTTGTAAGTGAAGTTTGAGTTTGGTGGGATTGGACAGTTTGTTCCCAATACACCATCTTGCCATGAGTTTTTCCTCTGCTTAATTCCATTCCTAAACCACAAACATTGAGAATCATCAAAACGATAAAAGTTTTCAGCTTTTCGAGTTTAAATCCTAAAGATCAAACCTTTCAAAGTATTTAGCAAACACTCGCCAATATTCGATTCGGCTCAGTAAAGTAGGAATCAGATCTAGGGGTTATATTAGTGGTAATGCTCAATAGTCAACTGGGTTACACAGAACAGAGGATTTATTCTTTGTGAAGCATCTGAAAATGGAAAAGTTTAAATCTTTAGAGTTTATAAATCAGAAATATACCAAGTCAAGAGGAAAGGCTGATCAAGTTTGTTGATTAGGTTGAGTATGATGTTGTCATTAGTCACAACATCAAGCTTTGGACCAGGAAACTGTCCATTGATGAGAATAACCTAAACACACAAACAAAACAAAAACATCCATAAAGAGTAAAAACTGGTCTTCGTATCAATCAAACGATGGATTTCAAACTCTTCATATATAGAAACGGGCATTGTTGTTATTGTACCTGTTGAGGAACACCAAGAGGAGAGATAATGCCATAAGTCACAGTCCAAGTGTAAAACTTGTAAGGGCTTTCTCCTTTCACTATTACCAAACTGCTCAACAGAGCCAAAGCTCCAATAAGAAAAAGAAGATGGAGTAAAGATGGTGATGCTCTTACTCTTGCCATTTTCATGACTTCCTAAAAAGAATGATACAGACGAGAGAGAGTGAAGACAGATCAAAACTTTTTCTAAAATGGGTTTTGACAAATGAAGCGACTTTGATATATAAAAAATGCAAGTAGATAGTAAAGTTGAGAGTCACCATAAGTAAGCTAGAGAAAGAGTCACAGAGGTGGTTCCAATCAATGACAGTGGAGATCTCGAGTGATGTTTTGGTTTTATTTTATTTTTCATTTTGGTTAAATGAATTAAATTTATGTGATTAGCTTGTTTGGTTAGTTATCTATATTCTATATATATATTAATTGAGAATCATTTTATCAAAAGTAACTTTACGTTGAGGTGTGATTTATAAGTGTGTCAAGCTGATGTGTCATACTATGAGAGCATTTTAAAATAAATATTATCTAAGACATAATTTACTAGAGTATTTACAAAAATTGTCATTACACATTATATTATATATAAATCTCTAATATTTCGACATACAATGTATTTTGTCATAAAATGTAAATATAATATAAAACAAAATATAAATTTTGAAAAATTAGTCAAACAAAATATAAAATAAAAGTTTAGTTTAATTGAATATTTATCATATGTATAATTTTATCCAAAATAGATCAATTTAAATCTATTTGTATAATCCGATTTATTATCTATTTCATTTTTGTATTCAATATTAAAAAAATTTAAAAAATTATTTTAAATATAAGATAAATTATATATATATCTGATTTAAATTAACAAAATAAATAATTAATTATTATCTGTAAATATTTTTTCGCACGCATCGCGTGGATCAAAATAGTGTTTAAATTATTGGGGAAGAAGAAATTAATAGAAAAGTTGATAATGTAAGTGGACAATGCCGGTGACAATGGAATTGAATGGTTTCACGCGTTTTGGTTATGATTATTGCTTCCAGCCAAAGCTTAGCTTTCATTATTCGACTATTTCGATAACGATACCATAAAAGCTAATTAAAAGTAATTTAAAATAGATAACTAAAATGGAAAAAGAAATCAAATGAGTAAAAGACACGAGTTTTGGCTTTGGAAATATGTTCTAAGTTTGATTGGATTTGCTCTTGTGCACTTTCCTTCGTGTTGAGAGCACCTCTTTTTCAATGGATATTTCATTTTAAAAATAAAAATAAAAAATAATATATTAATATATTAATTGAAAATTATTTTAACAAACTAATCTTATGTTGAAATGTGATTTACAAATATGTCACGATTATATATCACACTATTAGATCATTTTAATATAAATATTACATAATACATAATTTATTAAATTATTTACGAAAACTGTCATTACACAATATATTATATGTAAATCCTTAATATTTTGGCATAAAATTTATTTTGTAATAAAATACAAATACAATACAAAAAAATATTATAAATTTTAAAAATTAGTCAAACAAAATATAAAACAAAAAATTTAGTTTAATTGAATATTTATCACATCTATAATTTTATCTAATATAAATATAATTTAAATCTATTTGTATAATATGATTTCATTATTTATTTTATTTTTTGTAATTAATATTAAAAAATTTTAAAAACTATTTTAAATATAAAATAAATTATATATATATATAAATAAATTATTAATTTTAATGTGTGAAATATTTTTTTCCACCATTTGAATGGATCAAAATCTAGTTATATTGAATGTGTCACCTAAGAAAGTCTTTTCAATGAAAGATTTGTAGGTGGGTTTCTCGAACTATTTAAAGTATTCATTTAATATAATAAAACTGATGCTTTAACAAAAAACGAAGCTTCTTATCGTTTATCGGCATTAAATATACGAATTTTCTAGCTGAGTGTTATGAAAAAAACTTTAAAAAATAGGATAGTATTATTCTTACAGAAGAAAAGAAAAGAGTATCTCCTATGTATTTATTTATCATCGTTATGGTCGTCTGTGTTGTTGAAAACTGTGTCTGATTTACTGCAAATCTGATTAAATGATAGTAACTCTTTTAATACATTTCCAAGTTTTAAAATTGGGACTACACTATTTTACTACATAGATTATGGTTGTCCACGGTTTTTCCACTTAAATTTCGGATCTCTCTATTATACCAAATAAACTAACAACGTACACCTTAATTTTACACGAACTATTGACATGTCTTCACAATTCCACAAATCGTTATCTTTTGAATAAATCGCGATCAATTGAAATTAAATATATTTACCATATAACCCGAAAACCGACCCATTGAGTAATTGCGGTTGGCGAGTTTACTCCTTTTAACCAATTGAGTAAATACAATTGTGAACATTTGGATTATGTGAGTTATGTAGTAGACGCAATTAACTTCAATTGATTGTGATTTATCCAAAAAATAGCGATTTGGGGAATTGTGAAGACATGTCAATAGTTCATGTAAAATTAAGGTGTACATTGTTAGTTCATGTAATATAATAGAGAGGTCTAAAGTTCATGTGGAAAAACCATGGACAGCCATAGTTTGTGTAGTAAAATAGTATCGTTCCTTTAAAATTCTGTGGTGGGAAATAATGGATGAAATAAGGTCCACCGATTCACAGAATACTAATTTAGTTGTTATAGAAATATATTTAAATTTGACGGATCTTATGAGAGGCCCATGCATGCATGCATGCAGACCACAAAACGCAACTCTGTCGTTCATAAAATACAGCTAAATATTTAAGAGACATCGTAACATGTTCTCATGTACTCAAACCATACTGTAAAACTAAAGAAAATAAAATGAAAGTTGATTGAAATATACATAAGAAAAGAGCCAACAAAGAAGACAATCTATATAAGAATTAGCTGTATTTTATTAAGCATATACATAGTTGATTAAGAAGCCTGTGGGGAAGAGATGATTAAGTATCATTATTTAACCACTAAAATTATTTTGGAATTGTTGGTGGTGTACTGCGCCGTCTCCATAATCTCGAGCTCAACCCCACGTAAAATAGGTCCAATAAGGTGAAGGCCCACTCTCTACAAAGATGGGTGTGCATTTGTCGGGTAGCCGTCGGACAGATTAAAAACTCGTTTGATCTCACCAAATATCGAGAACGGTAGCCAGAGCCGGTCCTGAATTTAATAGAGTCGCAAGCAAAAAAAAAATGGGCCGTTTTATACTACAAAAAAATTGGGTCGTTCTAATTTTTAAAAAAATTTGTTGTTAGAAGGACTCGAACTGAAGAACTAAAGGAAGCAATTTACTTTTATTTTTGTACTAAGAATACTTTTGAAATAAGGGCTGATTTTTTTATATTAACATTGAGGGCCGCAAGCACGGGCTTGCTTTGCTTAGGCCCAAACCCGGCCCTGACGGCAGCGAAACTGTCAGTATTAAATTATATTTATGATCATTTAAAATTGATAATGATTATGGTATTGAAAATTAATTGAGATACGAATATAAAAAAAGAGGATCACGCCATAATTTAGAGATAAATTTTAATATCTCGGATCAATTACGATCTCTCGTTATTTTTTAATCAATCTAAATAATTCAATACAATTTATTCTTTGTATCGAAGATCTCTGGTCTGAACTCTTAATAAATCTTGATAATCATAAAAGTTGATCTACCGAATTCTAATCCGAGAATTTAAGATCCAACAGAAATGTAAAGTTTATTTCATCAAAAACATATACAAATGCATATATATAAGGTCTAGAGTTTAAGAATCATCAGTAACAAAAAGATATAGAAATAGCTGGAGAAGATCGTATGTGATCTGATCTCCAAGAATTGTTATATATCCTACAGATTGAGCCTCAATGCTTCAGATCATTGTGTTCGAAGCCTCTAGCCCATGACTGTTGCATTGTCTCGAGGAATGTCAATTTTATCTTTTAATTACTATTTAGATTAGTCGAGTAAAAACATAAGACTCAACATGGGCTGACTCTATCCAGACACGTGGAAACTCTCACAATAATGGACAGTCACATGCTATGTCTCTGTTTTTTTTATTTAATTCTTATTCTATTTCTTTGATTCTCTGAAATCAAATTACAACCTATTTGTAATCAGTTTTAAATTATATTTACGTATTTTATTTTATTGGTCACAGAAATATAATATTTAATTTAGAAGGCCATTTTGAATTTTGGCGTAAGTATCAAAAAATAGTCGTTCGTTTCGTAATCGTAAAAATTTGTGGTTGCATCATCTGGTTAAACGTTGTTTGTTTGACTATCACATTTTTCTGCGATCAAACGCTGTAGTCGACCGTAAAAAATTGTGGTAAAAAATTTTAACCGCTTTAAAATTATATCATTTACGATTAAACAATTGCGATATAATATACGATAACAATCTGTGTCGATCAAATAAACAATAATATTATATCGTTTAACCGCATCGTTTGATCGTAAGTCGATACCGCAGCGTCTGCGACAGACAAACGAACAGCGTTAAAAGTATTTGTTCGCTTCGCACGTACGCACGCGAGGAGAGCACGAAAACACGTTCCGTGCACGTGAGGAGTGTTTAACGTAGAAAGACCAATCGCAAACGCTAACGCAAATCCCAGCTAAATGAGCGGCAAGTGGAAGTAGGAACGGAACTCTTTTTCCCGACGGACTGAAATTGCGTTGCAATTAAGCTAAAAGCTTTTGATATCGTTTTCCTTCTTTTTAGAAGCAACAAACTAAATAAACGATTTCTCTATATTCATGTATAATACGAAGATGTTACAGTATTTATACTCATATACATGATGAGATAACCGAAATAAGTTAACCAAACTAAACCACACTAAACCAATGTCTAAAACTTCTCTACCTACTATCGTTTTCCACAACAGCGAAGCGTAAACTTGAGAGTCTTCTCCATTTCGATCATTCGGTGAGCTTATTTTAAGGAAGTGAAAGAAGGAATGAACGATTGGGCTAATTTGGGGTTAGGATCTATTGGGGGAGCTTTGGTATCTGAGCACCTGAAATTTGTGATTGAAGAGGCAAAGAAAGCCAAAATTTTTAAACCATTGTCCAAGGATCTCGTATCGACGATGGAGAGATTGCTTCCTATAACTATTAAGATTGATTCAATGCAAAACGAGCTTGACCTTGGTGTGGGGGAACTAAAGCAACTGAGGGATACGCTCGAAAGAGCTCACGTAGCGGTTCAGAAGTTTCCAGGCGTATGGTGGTACGATAAATCAACTTATACTAGAAAAATTGAGGCAATCAATAGTGATATGCTTAAGTTCTGTTAGATTGATCTACAACTTCTTCAGCATAGGAACCAGTTGAAACTGTTGGGTTTGACGGAAAATCTTGTGATAAGGTTGACGGTTTAAGTAAGAAAGTGGAGGACTTTAGTTTTTCTCCGCCTGTTTTTAGGGAACTTTGTTCGGTTCCCAAGCTTGATAAGGTTCTCGTTGGATTGGATTGGCCATTGATGGAGCTAAAGAAGAGACTCCTTGACAATGCCGTTGTTAATCTTGTCGTGTCTGCTCCTCCCGGGTGCGGGAAGACCACGCTGGTTACTCAGATTTGCCACGACGCAGTAATCAAAGGTATATGACTTAAAAGTTTTGATCTTTTACACTTAGCTCTTTGTTTCTCATATAGTTTTCATTGGCAGTGAAGTTCAAGCATATCTTCTTTAACGTTGTTTCAAGTACTCCTAACTTTCGGGTAATAATACAGCATTTACTCCAGCACAACGGTTACCAAGCACTTGCGTTTGAGAACGATACTCAAGCAGGTATTGGCTTAAGGGTCCTGTTTTGTTGGTTTTGGATGATATGTGGCGTGGAGCGGAGTCCTTGCTTCAGAAATTTCAAATTAACTTACCTGATTATAAGATTTTGGTGACTTCTCGGTTTGATTTTCTGAGCTTTGGTTCCAGTTATAGCTTGAAACCTTTGGAATATGAAGATGCCAGAGCTCTTCTCATTCAGTGCGCATCGCGGACTTATAACACATCTTCAGCTGAGTATGAGGATCTTATCCAAAAGGTATTAATATTATACCTATGAACCTATACACTTATATCTAACAAATCTGATAACGACATTGTTCTGGCTCTGATTCTTACCTTCAAGTTTTAAGCTGCATTCGTCTTGTTTGTGGAAACTATAGATTCATCGCTCTTTTTTTTCACATGGTGAGTTGCAGATATTGAAACGTTGCAATGGATTCCCTATTGTAGTTGAAGTTGTAGGCGGTTCACTTAAAGGCTGATCTCTAACTTCATGGAAAGGCCAGGTGGAAAGCTGGTCCGAAGGGAACAATTCTTGATAATCCTCATCCTACTGTGCTACAGTGTCTGCAACCTAGCTTCAATGCCCTGGAATCCAATCTTAATGAGTGTTTCTTAGACATGGGCTCATTTCTTGAGGACCAAAAGGTACGTGCTTCGGTAATAATTGACATATGGGTGGAATTATACACTAAAGGTAGTAGTATCTTGTGCATGACGTACCTTGAAGACCTTGCCTCCCAAAATCTGCTTAAACTGGTTCCTCTCGGGTATGTTGTTTCTGTTTCAGTGCCGTGTCTTTGCACATCCTTGCCATCTACCATTTGACGAACGTCTTTATTATTTGCTTTATCACCAGAAATGACACGAAGATGGTTACTACAATGAGTTCTTAGTCACTCAACATCCTATCCTTAGGGAGTTGGCTGTCCGTCAAAGCGAATTAAAGGAAAACTTGGAAAGAAAAAGACTAAATTTGGAGATAAGAGAAAACAAATTTCCAGATTGGTGTTTGAATCCAGGACACCCTATTATCAATGCCTCACTACTGTCTATCTCTAATGGTATTTCTTCGGGTGTTTCTGTGAGGCATTGATAATAGGGTGTCCTGGATTCAGTGAGGTGAAATGCGACGAAGAGACTGGATTCTTGTGGGAAAGATTGAAACCAAAAATAAAGATTCTGACGATTACAGAAGACGAAAAAGAACATAACCTCAAAACTTGCTTCAAATTTTCTAATACTAAATTTGCTGTGTTAAAGGTCTTGTATCATTGGAATATATGTATATATATGGTATTTTACATTACGTATATGTATGGAAGAAAGAAACAAGAAACAAACAGCGGCAATGAGCCCAATACAACAAAATAGAAAACCAGAGGATCAGGCAATGGTCATGAAACAGATAAGACAACAAGTGTTTTGGTCATAAAAAGTTTTTATTACAGAGCATAAACTATCTCTCCGCTACTGTCAATGTCGATTTCAGACTCGGAATCAAAGTCGTCCATGTCATCGTCGAGGTCGAGATTGTCTGTCATGAAATCATCTAAGCAACGGTTCCGAACAACGGGAATTGTGGCTTCCGATATGATTTGCATGATTGTATCAAGGCTTTGCATTGGTTGTTCAGGCTCTTGAAATTGGCTTCCTGTGTTGCTTTCGTCCATTAGATCAGCTGGAAGATTCTTCAAGAACCAATCATGGTTTTTTATTTCTGGAATGCTAATCCTCTGTACAACAACAACAAACATTACGTTCGCCGATGGTTAAAGATTAGAGATGAGAAAGGGGAGTGACTTACGGTAGCGGGATCGGCCACAAAGATTCTCGAAATTAGATGACAACATTCAGGTGAAATTCGTATGTCTTCAGGGATTGAATATTTAACGCTAAGGATTCTCTGTGTTTTAGAATTATGGAGAGAATAAGAGTATAATCACCAAGAGATGTGGAAAAGAAACAATTTTTAAGCAATACCTGAATTGTTTTCCGATAGTCTCTTGGCTCTTCTGGATCTTCAAACGGATAAGCTCCAACCAACATGACGTATAAGGTTACACCACATGACCAAACATCTGCAATCTGGTATCATAACACTCGATAATTTTTACTCATCCATGGACAGGAATGCAGATTTTAGCAGAGGAAATTCTTTAAGATCCTTTACCTTGCCATCATATTCCTGACGAAGCAGCACCTCCGGAGCGATGTATGCAGGAGTACCGACAGTTGATTTTGGTTGTGAATGAAGAACAGAAGACTGTCAAAGCAAATGCAAAACCAAACACTTTTTACTTAAAACAGATTAGCGAAGTAGAATATGAGCTACGCAAAGTATTCTTCAGCTCACCCAGGAAACAAAGAAAAAAAAGCTTGACAAGGTAAAATGAGAAAGGGCCAAATAGCAAAGAGACACAAGATGTGAAGTTCCTGAGAAAATCTACACCAAAAGGACAATCTTCTGAGAAATAATACCTTAGAATATCCAAAATCGCATATTTTTAAGCGAGGAGCAGGACTCCCATCCAACAATGTATTCTCCAGCTTTAAGTCGCGATGACAAATTTGCTTCACATAGGTAACCCAACACATGAGTATTAGTAACTGCGGAATAACAAAAATATAAGTTTTTAAGCGCCATTAACACTTTCTCTACATACCATCGCATGACAATAGCTGACTCCGGATATAAGCTGCTGAAAGAAGAACCGAGCCTGTACAAGAACAACTTTACAGATAAAAAACACAGGGGAAAACCTTGAACAGCGATAAGAGAAACAAGCTAACAAAAATGCATACCTCATCCTCGCTAAACCGTCCTGCATTGCAAATCCGCTCATAAAGTTCTCCACCAGAAGCATATTCCATTATAATAGCCAGATGAGTCGGTGTTAAAATGACCTGTCCTCAGTACAAGAAACCTAGTGTAAAGGGTCTAAAACTGCATTGGCTTACAAATTGCAATAAAAAGGAAAAAAGAAAGAATTTAGTTTACCTCTTTGAATCTGACAATGTTAGGATGCCTTAGTGACCTGTGGTTAATAATTTCCCTTTGAACATTTTCATCAATCTGAAACTCAGCCGCAAATCATTTACATGTGTCATACATAGATAACCAACAACAAATCCTATCAATATCTAATTTATCAAACTGACTCCGCCATTACTCCTAAATCACTAACTAGATCACCATCATTGAAGTGTTGAAAACTAGGAAGGTCATATCTTTAAACTCTAGAAAGCTCAAAAACAAATTAAAAAGCACTCAAAACCATAACTATCATCATCAACCAAAAATAACCATAAATGCTATACCTTAAAAAGCAGAGATAAAACATAAATTGAAAGTCCCATGACAAAAATCTAAAAACGTAAGAAATAACTACTAAACCACTAAATCTGGAAAGTGGAAACTAAAGCAACACTATCACGATCACTGACTAAACATAGAAAAAGCGAAAGAAAAATAGATTTTTAAATTAAATAAAAACCTTATCTCCTCTCTCGATATACTTAACAGCAACAAGCTCCTTTGTAACTTTATCCCTCATGAGCCGAGCAACTCCGAAGTTACCCGACCCAATATCCTTGACGAAGTCATATCGATCGCTATCGTGCATAATCGGCATATCCATCGGTCCTGTGACCACCGGTGCTCGATCCATCTCTGATTCTCTCTCCCTCCTCTAATTTTCCGATCACATCAATAGGCCCAAAACCTTGATGCTTCCCCAAATTTGAATCTCCCCCGAAAAGAATCTGCTGTCTCTGGAATCTAGGAAGAGGAAGATTCGCGAAAGGTAAAAATATCTCCAAGGAGAAAAATTGAAGAGCGAATGAGAAAGAAAGGAGAAGGAGAAAGAAAAAATCAATAAAGGCAATTATTGGTCGCCCCAAGAGATAAGAAGGATAATCCTAAAACGACAGCGGTCTGTTAGTGATACGACAAGAGCCGCCGCGTTTTGATGATTGATGTTGCTTTTGCAGAAACTATTATCTAAGGAACAATAAATTAAAGTGAAAAAAAAGCGCGACTTCACTCGTCCTTGTCGGCTAAAAAAACAAACTTTTTTCTTCTATAAATCCTCTGTATTTATCCGTTTCGATTTCTTTACTTTCGTTTTATCTTTTTCCTTCTTAAGAATTTTAGTTAAAAAAAAATCATTTGAAAAAAAGAGAGAAGAAACGTAGATATTTTCTTCTGAAATTGCTAAAAAAATATAGTTTGGGAGAAAAAGAAAAGAAAAACTTAGTTGAGAAGGAAACAGAACAGAAGCTTGAAAGTCACGTGCTGAGCAAGCGGCCATGTGATGAAAGAATATTCGGTAGCATTATACCGTTAGTTAACACCGTTAAAACGTAGACAGTGACTGCAAAACGGAACGAAGCTCGGTGTGACTGAGACAAGAGAAGCAAATCACTCGCGTGAAGCGGAATGATGTCTGGTGACTGGGTGACGATGACATTGTCAGTGACGTGGCAACTTCTATATTTAATTGAATTTATTTCGGTTAAATATACTAATTTATAAATAAACTTATTTTCATTCTTAATTTTTAAATTTTTTATTAATTACATAAAACTTTTTTTTTATAAACTAAATAAATTTTATAAATTATTTCAATTACAAAATGTTTATACGTTAAATTATTATTAAATCTTATTTTACATCCAAAATATGATTTTAGTTTTAAAAAAAATCAAAATTAAAACCATATTTTCAAATTATAACCAGTTTTAACAGATATTTAACGCGTAAACATTAATAAAATTTTTATAATTAGAATAGTTTATAAAATTTATGTAATTTATGAAAGAAAAATATAGTTTATATAGTTAAAAAAAATCCAAAAATACGGATATAAATAGGTTTAATCGTATAAATATGTAATTTATCGAAATAAACCTTATTTAATCAGAAAAACGTTTAATGGGCTTGTCTAAATATATATGGGCCTTTCGATATATATCCAAAAGCTAGCTCGATAACACATTAACATATTAGTAAAACTCTAGCTTACTAAATTAGAATTCACTGTTGGATTGAGTTAGGTAGAAAGCTCTATATGAGTTTATTGCGACACGAGTCATTTATAAGATCAGTACCAATAAGGTACACTTTTAATGACTAGTGTTAAATAGAGAGAGAGATAGAAGTATATAATTAATTGAAGTTAATAAAAAAAGAGTGAACAGGTTTATTGGTAAGTGCGCAGTTAATGGGTCAGTGCTTAATTTAATGACCGATGCTCATCAATTTCACCACCTTCTCTTTATTGCTATACTAAGCATCCTACTGCTGAGTTTACTGTTATATACACATGCACATGCACATGCACATGCAAATTAAGTATCCATGTTAATTTCTCATGACTCATCAGGTAAAATATTTTAAACTCACCCACGTATAGATTAATATGATCATTGTTGGATCTTAGATTCTGGTACTGTAATTCGATAAATCAATTTTTATGTTTGTCGAGGTTTATTGGTAATTCGAGCAAAAGATGTTAAAAATAGAAAGAGGAATTAGATTGGATTATTCAAATCGGTTACAAATGACCAGAATTCGTTATAGATCCGAACTATTAAAATTTGTCCCTAAATTATGGTGCAAACTTCTCTTTTTATACTCGCAACTCGATTAATTTTCAATACCATAATCATTAGTACTCATAAATGCTTATAAATGCCATTTAATGCTGATAGTTGGAAGTTTGTCGCCGTCCTCGATAGTCGGTGAGATCGGACTGGTCTCTGATTTATCTGACGACTCTTCGATAAGTGCACACCCACTTTTCTAGAAGATGGGCCTTCGCCTTATTGAATTTACTTTACGCTGGGTCGAGTTCAGGTTTATTGAAAGAGCGCAGACCACCTCCAACAATCACGATATAGTCAACTTTGTATGTGAACGAAAGATTATTACTTTGGATTAATTGGTATATATATGGTTATATTAAATGTAATTTGTGTTGTTATATATGTTTTGAGTATAGTGAATTCGGGAAAAAAAACAGATCATGTGTGTGATGGGGGGAGTGAGTGTTAAGGGAGGATGATTTCTATATAAAAATGAATGGTAAAGGCTATGGAAAAGAGAGCAAACTGGTTAGTGGTCAAAGAGTGTTAATAATGGAAGAGAGAACAAATGGCAAATTGGTTAGTGGTCAAAGAGTGTTAATAAATGATCCAACTCTATCTTAGTTTTCAAGCATTCACACTTAACTACTTTAACTTCATCTACTTGAGGATTATTATATGCCTTTAGTATAACATGTAGATTTTTAGTATACACGTTGTTCGTTTGACCGCCGTAGATTTTTGTGGTCAAATGCTGCGATCGACTGTAGAAAGTTGCGGTCAAAAATTTTAATCGCTTCGAAATTATAGCGTTTCTGATCTAACAATTGCGATACAACCTGTAGCGACAACCTGCGGCGATCAAACGAGCAACAATATTACACCGTCTAACCGCAGCGTCTGACCGCAGGTCGCTGCCGCAGACGTTGCGGCAGACAAACGAACAACGCTAATAATTTTTTCTAGAATTTTATTTCCTTTTTTGTTATCTCATTTTTAGGTTAATACTTTATTTGTTTCATAAATAGTGTCATTTTAAAATTTTATTTTTGTTTCACAAAAAATGTAGTTTTGTATTTCCAAAAATTCAGTTTTATCTATATTATTGAATTGCGTTAATTAAAAAGCGAAATTTGTTTAGAGTATTAATGCAGAGTAAAATAAAGTTTTTATAATAGAGCAATACCATAAAATAGCATTTTTTTAAAAAAAAATTTCTAAATCTACCATCCCAAAATTAAATTCCCAAAATAGCACAAATATTTATGTAAAAATATTTATTTATTCTAAATAAATTATATATAAACTTAAAGTATTATATTTGAGTTCATTTTTTCCAATTTATGGTTTAATTTTTTTTATTAAAATATAGTTTTAATGCATTTTAATTTTAAATTTATGTTATTATTGGAAATTTAAACTAATGATAGTGTTTTTGAAATAAAAACTTAGAAAAATGATATTTTAAACATTTGTCCTTTTTAATATGTATGAAAAATAGGAAAATAGTATTTTTGTAAAACAGAAATTAGTATAAAAAAATACTAAAATTACCAAATGGGTTTATCCTCAAAATATTTAGTAGGTATCACGTAATTAAAACACAGAGATGGGTTATTCCAAAGTCTTTATATAATACTTCAGATTGACATCGGGTATGTGATAATTAAACCTCCACTAGGCCAAGTGACACTCCCCTTGGCATCTAACGTACAAATAGATTCGTTAAATTTGATACGAGCCTTTGGTTTACATTCTTCACCATGTGAGACTCACAATCAACCAAACAACGCTGACTTTTTTTTTTATGTCGTTTGACTTTTACCCTCTCCTCGCTGTTGGAAGTCTGTAATAATGCCGTAATAGCGAAGTCAAAGAGTTTCCAACTGCAAAAAAGGTCGAGGAATTAAGTAAAATCAAAGTAATGGATCCAAGAAAGAGATTTAAGATACAATATTAGTTAATAATATAAATAGTTTGATCGATGTGATTGGTGCTAATATATGCATGAGTAAAGTGTATCTAATGGGACAACACTTCAAAGATTTCCAGACAGAAAAGTGTAAGCAAATCTTAGACTACTAAGCTACACAAATTATCATTTTTTCATCTTTATTAGGTACAGCAATGCCACAATATATATCAAAGTTCTACCATATCACACTGTTTTAACTGAAGTGATGTGACCCACAATGAATTCTTTTTTCTTCTAAACCTTCCTTTCTAAATAACTGCGTTAGTTAATGCATTATTGTTCAGAGAATCCAACAAAAAGGAGCTTTAAAGAACATAGGCTATGGCTATAAGACTAGGAGCATTATTGAAGAAGTGACAAGGCTTTTTCATTAGAGCAAAACCTAGCTCCTCTCGTACCAACACTGGTCGCCGCAGGCGGCTGCGGCTGCGATCAATCATGTGGTTATGGTTATGACAGATGTTGTTCGTTTTTCTGTCGTCGACGGTTGTGATTGCGGTTGATTACAGATTTTTAGTCGCATCGTTGTTTTAATCAGCGGTCGAAAAAATTACGACGCAATATATATCGTCTGACCGCTGCGTCTACCGCAGATACCAGCGGCAGATAAACGAACAACAATCTACTGCAGCCGCAGATTCTGCGGCTGACAAACAAACATGACCAGTGTAACTGTAATATACCATAAAGAACATTCAGAATGAAAAGAAATTGATTTCAAAAATCCATGATACAAGATCAAAAACCTAACTATTTATCACGGGTAAAAATCAAAATCTACTTTTTTCACGTACCTTGAATTAAAATATTTAAATTTTATCGAACAAGGAAGTATTTTCTTAGAATATCCCTCCTTTGTTTATTTGCTAACTATCGAGATGAACCAATAACACTTCTTCTACCCTCTTCGATCTCTGAATTGGACTGCGTCTGCGTTTGCGTCTCCTGCGTTTGAAGCGGTGACGGCTGAGAAAATAGGGGACGTATGAATAGTTGAGCCTCGTGGTAATTATTATTCGTCGGAGGACAATCAACAAAGTTATCACCAAGAGCCAAAGACGGCAACTTTCCGAGTACATTTGTGCTTCCGGAGCTTAACTGATTAAAACCGGTAACCATCAACGAACCAGAATCAAAACCATTATTAAATCTCGAAATCTCAACTTGAGGTTGGTTTTGATGAAGTGGACTACTAGTTCCTCCTCCATAAGCTTTAAACATATCACTTTGTTTTTCTCTCGCAACCGCATTAACCGCTGCTAATTGTTGAGCCTCAAGAATCTGTTGTTGATGATCACGCATATACAATTGTCCAGTTGAAATATCCATCATGGGTAAGAGATTGTGGTGATGTTGATGAGTCAGCACAGACGTAGAAGAAGAAGAAGGTGGCTGCGGTTGCGGTTGCGGGGGGAGAGACGTGAAATGCGGTGGAGACGGTTGGAGAATAGGAAGCATAGCTTGAGGACATACGTAAGTAGAGAGTTCTCTTTTAGCGTTTTCGAGATCGTGTTGAAGCTGTTTAAGACGATGTTGAAGGATTGAGATTAAACCGACGCAACCGTAAACCGGATCGCGAAGTCGAGCTTCAGCTTCGTAGAAAAGAGAGTTTACGGCGTCTTCTCTCTGGTTAGAGGCGAGTTCATTGAGAAGCTTAGCAACGTTACTTGCTCCAAATACTTTGTGAACATATGCAAATTTTTGAGGTTGATCTGGTGGGAAATATAGAGCGAATACGCATTCTTGTGTGCATTTTCTTCTTAGAAACTTACAAGCTGCGCAAGGAGAGCTTGAAGTCGCCATTTTTGTGTTAAGTTTTCTCCGGCCTGGACGAGAGTAAGAAGACAAAAAGATTAAATTTCTTTTTAATTAAAATATTTTCTTGAAGATAGTAAATAGGGATCGTGAAAATAAATGGGAAAATGATGTTTTTTAGGTTTAAACCGAAAAATTCGAACCGACAGAATCGGTTTATTCTTTTATACCAGATATCTCACAGTTATGCAAATTCGAAGCAACTGCATGTGTAATTGCAATTTTATCAATTTTTCATAAACTATAGATAAGTCATTTTCTTTCTAAATCACAAAATGTGTCGAAATGATTCAACAGTTAACTACTGCAAAAGTTAACCACACGAAAACACACAGTTTTTTTTTGTTTTCAATAACAAATTTTTAGGTTTAGTTCCTTCAACTACACAAACATATGAGAATAAACTTATTTTCATCCGTACTTTTTGGGTCTTTTATAAGTTACATAAATTATGTTTTTCTTCCGTAAACTTCACAAATTATTCCGATTACAGTAATTCCATTAATGTTTACACGTTAAATTGTTATTAAACCTTATTTTATTTCGAAAATCTGGTTTTAATTTCAAAATAAATCCAAGTTAAAGTTAGATTTTTGAATTACGACCAGATTTAGTAGCTATTTAACGTGTAAACATTAATATAATTTCTACCATTAGAATAATTTATAAAGTTTGTGTAATTTACGAAAAAAATACAGTTTATATAACTTATGAAAGACCCAAAAAGTACATGTGTAAATAGGTTTAGTCGCATAAGTTTGTGTAGTTAACGGAAGTAAACCCCAAATCTTTATTATAATTCCAGTCCATCTTCCAATCATTGAATGAATCACTTAGTTAATGTTTAAGATCACATGCCTACTTGAGCTGGAATTAAAGTGCTTCGTTATGTTCAACACAAGTCTAATGTTGCACATGTTGTGTTTTCATTACTGAACTTCATTTTTGTTTTGTTAATCTGTGTTCAACTTTATGAACAATTTTAAATAGATGGAAGTAGCATTCGTTGCTGAGTAATTTTACTAACTTCGGAGTTATTTTCAAAAACATTTGTATGAGATTTACTGAATAATATTACAAATAAAAAAATATTGTAACGAGAATCATTTCAACTAGTATCCTCGTTGCTTCTAAAAGTAGCAAATTCACATCGAATTATTATAATTCTATTAGCAAAATTTAACCACTCGCAGATGATATTATCTCCAATATATTATTTGAGAAATATTTTTAAAAAATAATTTTATTGTAACGTGTTATTAACAAAAATATATGTGTCATCGTTACAATGAATTTCAAATAAATATATAAACAATATTAAGTTAGTAAAATTATTATAATATATGTTATTGTTATTAATTTGATTAGAAAATCAATATATTTTAGTAAACTAACCAAAAAATATTATTAAATTCGTAAAAACAATTATTTTATTTTTATTTATTTTATATATACAAAATTCTTTTTCTTATTTGTTGTTAATTTTCCCCCTTTCTCATCTTATTTGCTTTCAATTTGAAAAAATAAATAAATTCTTAGTTTACAAAAACAAAGAATTTTTCACATATAATATGTTTAGATTATTTTATAATGGACATGCACTTCTGAGAAATAGATAATCATTATAACTATAAGGTAAGAAAATTGTGCTACAAAACAATACAAAACACAAAAAATGATGATATGATGCTTTTAAAAGTAGAAATCGACCATCAAATTCGGCAATTGAGCTTATTATCTAAATATC
Source organism: Pugionium dolabratum (assembly GCA_018901945.1). Classification (NCBI taxonomy): domain Eukaryota; kingdom Viridiplantae; phylum Streptophyta; class Magnoliopsida; order Brassicales; family Brassicaceae; genus Pugionium; species Pugionium dolabratum. Next base: position 383,198 of record JAEVFF010000070.1, on the reverse strand, counting down.
ATGATTATATTATTCATTTTCTTAAGCCAATATAATTATTTGCCAATTGACTGAATCATTAATTTATCAGTATGACAAACGTCTTACAGAGAATAACTTCAAAAGTTTTGTCAAATTTAGATCCACAAAAATTCGATAACTTAAATCTTGTGTAAACGATCGTATGGTTTACTGTATAAAAGAGAGAAAATAAAACAAGTCATTTATAAAATTGTTTTAGGTCAGAAATTCCTATTTGCTTCGTACACATTATACCTTTTAATTGTTTTCTTCCTAACAAAAATTACAATAAAATATAATTCACGATAAAAAATGTAACAAAAATTATGGAGCAGAGTAAAAACAAGTCAAGGAGTTGAGATCCGATCTTAAAGATGTTGACCTTAGTCTTTTTTTTTAATACTTTTCAAGATTATATATTTGGAAGTTATTTCATATTCATATAACTCCACAATAAATTGTGTAAGAAAATTTATGGTTAAAAAAAAAGCTGAATGTAATTAAAAAGTTATCAAAACCATTAAATTACATTTTTACCACAAAACATTTCCAAAATGAAAAAAAAAAATGGAAATATAAAAAACATCAGAAGATATTGTTGGAGGTGGGTTACGCCCTCTCGAGCGAGCCTGAGCTCCGGCCAATGCAAATCCGGCCCAATGCGACGAATGCCCATTTTCTACGAGAGTAAGTGTGCCCTTATCGAGAAGCCATCGGGCAAGTTAAAAACTCGTCTGATTTCACCGAATATCAAAGACGATACCTAGTCCTAATGTCAAGATTAAAATGGTATTTATGAACATTTATTATTAATATAATTACGGCGTTGAAGATTAAACGAGGTTAAAAGAACAAAAGCCAATGACAAACAGCGATAAATTCATCACATGTGTTTTGACCCTATCATTTGATTTGTTATCTGTCTATGTGAAGAACTTCACTTCCATTTCGTGATAATAATACATATTTCAACAAACTATAATCATCATGAACGAGCACTAAGATCCCCGAAACAGGTTTACCAAATTTTTAAATCACCAATTGTCAGTAGGTGAGATGAAAGACCAACATTCAATGTCTTGAACAAATTGTGTTTCAAGCTTAAACAAAGGTAACAAATAGTATAACAAAATTAACCACCACATCCTTTCTTTTTTCACCTTTTTCTTGAGTGTTAGATGTGAGCTTCCCACTCCAATATCAGATCCGGACCAAACATAAAACAATCCGAAGATTTAATCATAGTTGGTCCTGAGTTTAATAGAACCGTAAATAAAAAAAAAAACCATTAACAAAATATTATCAAAATTTATTTTGGGTTTTTTATATTATATATAATCTTTACAAATTTTAAAGTGCCACCGAAAATCTCCCAAAAGGAGATGTATGATTATGTTCATAAAACCATCAATAAACAAATTCTAGCGAAATAGAAGATTATTTATACACAAAAACGCATTGTTAATAGCATCCAATAGTCCAAAATATTTCATATGAATTAGAAATGTATTAAAAGGAAAAGGGCTAACCACACCATTTTAAACAGAGGAAGAAGTTAATTTAGACAATAATTATTTTCTTGAATAACGAAAGGATAATACTCGTAAGTAATTTTGAATAAAAGACTATGTTGGAAAGAAAAAAGTAATCTATTACAAAAAGTGACTCTTGAGATATTCTCAAATCTGAGGTTTGTATTAAAATTTAAATTTTTAGTTGTTGAACTTTTATATTTTGTGTTAGTTTAATTTAGGTTATGTTTGAAATTTTTTTACAAAAAATTACATAATTAAAATAAATAATTAATCTTAAACGAGAATTACTTTGAAACGGAATAACAAAATTTTAAAATGTGAACAATCAGAATAAAAAAAAATCAAAATATGGAAAATCCAATGATTAAAAACAATAGATCATACCAACTCAAACATAACAATATTGTATAAAAAGAAGTAATATAGTCAATGCAAAATAAAGAAAACGAGTAGTATGAATTAAAAACCAAACACTATAATAAAATACACACAATGCATACACACTGAATACCAACTTAAATACTTTTTGAATATTTTCTAATTTTTAGTCTCTTAAACAATGCATACACATTCAATACCAACTTAAATATTCTTTGAATAAATTTTAATTTTAAGTGTCTTAAAACCTTTAAAGATAAATTTATCTATACAATTTTATTTTTAATTTTTATGAGACTTTACCAAACTAATTAACGTACAGCCCAAGTGCATAATTTGATATAGGCACTTGAATCGCACACACATATACCATATATTTGTTCATGAATTCTACCAATTTTTAAAACAGTTTACTTCCTTCAACTACCAAATTTATTTGAATAAACCTATTTTTATCCGTACTTTTTTAGTTTTTTTTTTAATTTTTATCATAAACTATATTTTTATTTCATAAATTACACAAATTTAATAAATTATTCTAATTACAGAAATTTTATTAATGTTTACATGTTAAATAACTACTAAATCTGGTTCTAATTTGAAATTTTAGTTTTAACTTGAGTTTATTTTGAAATTAAAACTAGATTTTCGAAATAAAAAAGGTTTAATAACAATTTACGTGTAAATATTAACAAAATTTTGTAATTGAAATCATTTATAAAATTTATATAGTTTACGTGAAAAAATTACAGTGTATGTAACTTATAAAAAATTTAAAAATTACGGATAAAAATAGGTTTATTCGTATAAATTCATTTAATTGGCAGGAATAAACTCTTTTTAAAATAATATACTTACGGTTTAATCGCGCTATTTTGTGCCTTTCATTCATAGTCTAAATATTCAATCATATAGTGAATTTTTTTTTCACATTTTTCAATTGTATAATCATTACAAATCAATGATCAACAACGTCCATAGTTCATTATTATCTGAATAAAAATAATAGTGTGGATGAGAGAAGAACAAAATAATTGAAAAAAAGAGTCTAACAAATTATTATGTTAATATTAAAATTCTACATATTGAATTCGCTGCAAAATCCAAACATAAGCACACAATTAAAAAGGAGAAATGTATGATTTCTATTAGTTTTTAAATAAATTTAAATTAATATAGAGATAAGTATGTATATAATAAAGAAATATTGGTTGGTGAGAAAATAAGTCATGTTAAATAATAAGATAAGGTATGAACATTTTGTTATTTTTGGCGTTTGGGAATAAATAAACTTAGCGTGTGAACAATTGCATTAGTGATAAGATTTGAAAAAATATCAAGGGGACAATAAAATAATAATAATATTCTTATTATGAAAAAGACAAAAGCATGACCTATTTATTCGTGATTATATATTAATAAAACAAAGAAATGAGACTTGTGTGTATAATATTATATCCACATAACAAACAACACAATAATAAAAAACAATCGACAAAAATAGTATTTTTTAATTTTTTGTTGCAAATATAACAATATAAGTTTAAATTTTCAAAAATATCATAAATTTAATATTAAAATACTTTTAAATTTATTTTTAATAAAGATAAATTGAAGTGTAAAAAAACTCAAATATAATATTTTAAATATATTTGTAATTTATTTGTGGTAAATATGTATTTTTAGAAAATAATTTGTATTATTTTTGGAATTTTAAAGTTAGAATACTAAATTTGAAATAAAATTTTTAAAAATAATATTTTAAAATATTACTCATAATAAAATGTTGAACAGTGAATCAAAAATGATATAAAGACTTTAGTTTATGGTAAACTAATTTTTGATGTTAACTAAAACAAAAAAATTCGTATATTAAAGTCTTGGGTTTATGATATTATTGTTTTAGTAGAGAATCTACATAACTAATTACCAAAAGAAAACAAATAAGAATTGGCTCCTATAATCAAATTTTTATAAATAAATGAAGTTAGAATTACACTTTGGTAACTAAATATCCATAAAATGCATATATAATTTTTGAAATGGCAATTGACTAAAATAACACTATTTCAAATTTTGATTCCAAATATAACACTAATCATTTAAATTTTTAAAAATAGCATAAATTTAATATTAAAATAATTAAATAAAAATTTCTAATGAAAAAAAATTTAAACTTTAAATTGGAAAAATAAATTCAAACATTTAATTTTATATATAGTTTTATTTAAAATAAATAATTATTTTCATATAATAATTAATGATATTTTAAAAATTTTATTTTTAATATGTTAAATTTGAAAGATTATTTTTAAAAAGTGTTATTTTAAAGTATTATTATTTTTTGAAATGACAGAAAAAAAAACTAAAAGTCTATTGTCATGACAATTTGTCACCTTTGTTGGGCGTAAAGAAAAACTATATTGTCAATATGGATAATAGAAGGCCCAATAGTGAGTTTATAGTTTATAATACCACAGAAAGCCCACACAGCTAAAACCTCTTGGCCTGAGTTTGATGGGAAAAAACCCTAACGTAAACCAACAGACATGGCGAAATGGTGGCGTGGCCTGAGATCCGCGGCGGAGGTGTTTAATCTGCCGGCGACGTCATTCGGTCGATCGATTCGGTGTTTACATCAGTATCAGACGATTCAGGCGATTCCACGCGAAGCCACTGGTCGGAGAGTGTCGGCTCGGGACCGGACGATTGGCCGGATTCCTGCCGTGGTTTTCCCTCAGTCCCTTCTTGAAACGGACGCTTCAAAGCGGTGCGTTTCTAGGAAGCAGCTTTTGACGGCGGATAGGAAGCAGATTAAGTCCATTCTGGACTCTGTTGGTCTCCCGTTCTTCTGTTCGACCACTTTCCAGCTCCATATCCGAGCTGGACAGGGTTCATCGTCCCTAGTTGAATCGGGCCGGGTGCTTCCTCTCAAGGTATTCCTAATCCAGAAAATTCTATTTCAGTCGCGATCATATCATGAATTTAGAAAAAAATGCAAAGATGTGGTTGTGTGTTCGGTGTAGTGGCAATAGACTGGTGATGGAACTCAATACGAATATCGGGAACGTATTTGATGATGAAGTTGATTTGGTTTGGTGTTTATGTCAGATACATAGAGACGAAGAAACGGGGACGATACTTAATTTAGTCTTTGTTTGGGCTGATGATGGAGAGGTGTTGAAGGTTGATGTTCCTGTTGTTTTCAAAGGATTGGATAATTGTCCCGGTCTCAAGAAAGGTCAACACTTTTCTCCTTTTTTGTTATCGTTTCTTTCGTTTTTAAGATAAAAATCTCGTGAGAGCTGATAGGTGAATCTTGTAATGCTTTCTTTTCTTTTGTGTGAAGATTTTCTTGACTGATGGCAACTTTGCAGATCGGTTTTGTCCTTTTTGCTCGATAATGCTCTCACTCTTATTTTACCATATCCATCCATTGTTAAGAAAGATCTGATAATAAAGATTGTGTTCCAGTGGTAAAGGAATTAAGAAACTTGAAACTTGATTCACTATGTTTGTGCCTTTGTGGTGTTCACCTGCAGACTACAATTTACATTTTTGAAAGCTACATTGGGGAATATACTAATTTCAGAAATGTTCTCATGTAAATCCTTTTATTTCTGCTACTTTGACCAGGAGGAAACCTACGGTCTATCCGAAGCACTCTGAAACTTGTTGGCCCAGCGGAACACATTCCATCTAAAATCGAAGTAGATGTGAGCAAGCTCGACATTGAGGACAAAGTATTAATGCAAGATGTCGTATATCATCCATCATTGAAGCTATTGACCAAGAATGAAACGATGCCTGTGTGTAAGATAGTCGCTGCAAGTCCAGTCGCTGCAATAAGTCCTTGAACGGGTAAATGTCTCTCAAGTTTTATCATTTGTGGAGCTCTTGAAGGAAAAAAGCAATATTTTTCTGTATAAACTCTTGAAGTAAAAGAAACCTTCTAAGTTGATTTTGGGTTTTTGAGCGACGCAGATTTCAATTCGAATTGCTGATAAAATAATATGTTTTTTGCATCAATTCGTCATAGTGTCTGAAATTTTTTGAAATAGAATTGTTTGCCATTAGATGGGGGTTTTGGATTAATAATGAACTAGGAAATAAGAGCCGACGACACCATAACAGATTAACAGTGTGTGAACTAGGAAATAATGTCACTTGTCATTTGTTATGACCAGAACTTTTGGTCACGTGCTCTTTGGTTTTCTTTGTTTATTTTCAAAATAAACTCTATCTCCAAATTCCCGACCGGGAAACAAGATCCCAGTCATCCGATCAGACCGATCCGGTTGTTTCACGTTCCTTCATCTCCCTTTACCGTACGGTTAACCCATGGCTAAGTAATCTCGTATGATACAAGAAAACTAGGTATTCAAAGCTGGTCGACCCCTCCTTTTCACAGAGAGACCTTAGCCGTCTACCAGGGATTGCTTTGCAGTATTATTATATAAAAACATATTTATTTAAATTTATTTATTTATTTATTAGCCCCATTGGTTGCAGAAACTTACAAGCCTGGCATGAGAGTCTGCTAACAAGTTCTGAGGACCCTTAACAAAAAAACTCTCAGACTTATCTTCACCAAAACCTGTGCTTCTACCTTCTATCACTTCTTTGAATCTATCCATCAAATGAAGCCCTGTCAAGTGATCTCCCCATATATCGTACATATACTCTTTCCCCTTCTCTTCTTTCACTTCGGTTCTTGATTTCGCTCCTGGAGCTCTCATATTTGGAGCCAGAGAGCTTCGTTGTATGATCACTGACTTCACCTCAGAAACTGAAATCGTTGCTGATTGTGGTAGGACTGGTTTAGGAGGGTTTACAGGCTTCGTCGTGGTTTGATTAGTTGGTCGTAGTGGTGACATTGGAGAGCTCGGAGTAGAATTTCCGCTGTAAGTGCTTGAAACATCAGTGTGCTCGTGTGTTAATCCGCTGATTGCTCCTTTCTTCTTTTTCTTGTTACGGCGCCTCTTCTTGTCTTTCGCAGTCTTTACAGTGAGATTCACAGCTTCTGATGTTTCTTCTCTGGAAGAAGAGACACAAGCAACTGGCTTTATACTGTTCTCGGAAACCTCATTGAACCCTTGCACGTTCTCTTTGCATATGGATCTTAGCAGAGAATCCATTTCAGGGGAAATTGTGATCGTAGATGGTTTCTCAACTTTTCTCAACGTCATGTGGTTGCCGTTGTTTTGCTTATTGTTCTCATCGATGAAGTGATCGTTGAAGCAAAATATCAGAATGAGTAAAACAACAGCAATAAGACCCGCAATGGAGAACTTCTTCGTCCGCACCCAAAAGACTGATTTTTTGCAAAGATTAAGCATCAAAACAGGAGCTGTCGCCTTCATTGGTACAGCAAAAACAGCAACTCCAGATAACCAAGAGAGTTCAGTCTGGTAGGAAAAAAGAACTTTGATGGAATCCCCTGGTTCTAATGAAAAGCCTTCACACTGATGGTGCACCACAAAACCATTTCCTCCAAAATGTTTTCCCGAAAACAAAACACGTAACTCTCCTGTGTTCCTCTTAGCATAGAACTCTTTAGACAAAGGTTTGTAACAAGTGGTGTCTCCGATGTTAAGAGGGCTTAACAATTCTGGCTGAACTTCTATGATGTGAACAGGCCTTAGAGATAGCCACACAACACCAGATATATTGTTACTTTTTATTGATTTGTTGAGACAAGACAGCCCAAAGAAGGGGACAATAGGAACAAACTGATTCTCAGGTCCTAAAGCAGAAAGGAATGAGAAGTGTGAACTGGGACAAACATTCGGGATTGCTACCCTCTCAGAGTCTCCACCACTAAAGCCCTGAAATCCCTCACCAGCAGTGTTGTAGCCATTGGAACCACAAGAGTTGTATCCAGCTAAGTTATGCAATGTATAGACTGAGGAAAGGAATAAACATGAGAGGATCAAAAGACAATGAAACGCCTTTGATGAACCAAATGCTGCTCTTCTGTTAACACATAAACACAAATACATAAGAGAGAATGCCTAGAAGTTCAACAGAAAATGAAATTTATGCAAAACGTTAATTTGGGGTGTTCACCAAAAACATACTAGGAAACAAAAAAACACCTCAAATGAAATCTTCAATACTATCCAAAATAGAGAATGTCGTTTGAACAAACACGAAGCAGAAAATAGTTTTATAAACAGAAAAATGAAAAGGAGAAGGACTATTCATATTGATGGCGAGAGAAAAATCCGAACTAAAGGGCATAAAAAGAGTAAACTGTTCTACGTAAATCAAACTAGACCCAGAAAAAAAAAGGGAAAACAGATTAAAGCAGAGAAGTAGAAAAGATTCGACCTTCATATAAAAAAATCAAAGCTTTCGTGAAAACATTCCACCTTCTGAAGAAACTACAGTGACCCATCATCACAAAAAAGGTTGCCGAAAATTTGAAAAAAAAAAAAGTGAGAAAAAAAGAAAGAATAAATGGATTTACCGAAGATGGCAGGAGAGGGAGGAAAGTAAGAGCGGGGGCGTAATCGCTAGGGTTTTTAGCTCCATGTCCAAAAAGAACATCGAATCATTTAGAAATTATGTCTTAAATTTAGGGATTTTTTTCTTATTTTGTAAGATTTAATCAAAAGGACGAGAAAAAAAAAGCGATTTTCTTGGGAACGATAGAGCAACGCCACCTGAAGGAAAGGGAGGCTGAGGACCAATAGTCTGAAAAATAAAATAAAAGAGAGGAACAAGATGACATATTCATTATATGAAATTACTAAAATACCCTCTGTATTTGGGGCATTATTTCAATTTTTTTGTACTAAATATATCATTAGTTATTTAAATTTCTAAAAATAACATAAATTTAATATTAAAATAATTGAAAACTTATTCCTAATGAAAAAATTTAAATCCTAAATTGGAAAAAGTGAATCCAAACATTATGTTTTAATTTTATATATATATTATTTAAGGTAAATAATTATTTTTACATAATAATTTATGTTATTTTGAAAATTTTAGTTTTATTATGCTAAATTTGGAAGATAAACTTAAAATAATACTATTTTAGAATATTACTCTATATTTTTTGTTATAACACATTTATTGATATTTATATCATAAGTACTTTAACAATTAATATTTTATAAATTATGTTAAATATAAACTTACTAATATATATGATATGAATTTTTTAGTTTGACGAATCTACAATACAAACACACCAGCATGTCGAATATCTTGATTTTTTTTTGACGTAATAATTGACTCTAATATGTACTTTTTTCTAATAACTCATGTCATTTTTCCAAATTTGATGTTCTTACAAACGTTATATATACAGTAATAATATAAAATAGAGTAATACCCTAAAATAACACCATTTTAAGTTTATCTTCTAAATTTAGCACAATAAAACTAAAATTTCCAAAATAGCATAAATTATTATGTAAAAATAATTATTTACCTTAAATAAAATATATAAAATTAAAACATAATGTTTGGGTTCACTTTTTCTAATTTAGGGTTTAAATTTTTTTCATTAGGAATAAGTTTTCAATTATTTTAGTATTAAATTTGTGCTATTTTTGGAAATTTAAATGATTAGTGCTATATTTGGAACAAAAACTTGAAATGGTACTATTTTAGTCAATTGCCCAATAAAATAACATATTTCCTATTAGAATAAAATTAAAAATTCAAAAATTAGTATGTGAAAATAATTATTTACTCTAAATAAATTACAAAAATATTAAAATATTATATTAAGGTTATTTTTCCAATTTACAGTTAAAATTTTTTGATTAAAAATATGTGTATTGTAATATTAGATTTGTAGTAATATTGAAAATCTAAAATAATAATTTTATATGTACACTAAAAATTAAAAAATATGTTATTTTGGAGAATTTCCATTTAAACAATATATTTGTAAGTAACTACAAATCTTTGAAAGTTTTGAACTATTTAAACCGGTACGGTCCGGTACAGTTGCGAGCGATGGAATCACTAACGGAGTTAATAACAGGGAATCTGAATTCGTAACGGCGGTATCATCGTCAAAGAGATTCCTCCCGAATCTTGACGTGTTGCCCACATTGCTACGATTCGGCCCCACGAAAAGGTCACATTTTGATGATCGGACGGCTGAGAATCAAGTGGACTATGATCAATCATATATCAATAATGTTATTCACTTATGAAAAAAATTTTCTATTTAAGAAAATAAGCAAATAATCTCATAACTATTAAACCATGTATGTGTAGACAGCGACGAATATTCAAAACCACACAACTCACAAGTCTCGTCATTCAGACTTGAGCCACTATTTACAATTTAAGTTTTTCTTGTGTTAGGAGGTGGGCTACGTAGTTCAATAATTCTTATGGATTGGAGGTGAGATACACACTTTTATAAGTACTAGCTCGGCACAATGCAGATTCGCTACATCATATCGAAGATTCAATATCGAAGAAGTAGATGCATCTTTACTGAGTAACCATCGGAAAAAGACACGTTCGATTTCACCAATTATCGAAGACAGCGACAAAATTTTCTAGTGTCAAAATTAAATGTCATCTATATCTATATTAATTGAGAATCATTTTCACACAATAACCTTATGTTGACGTGTGATTTACAAGTGTATCACGTTGATGTGTCACACTATTAGAACATTTAAAAAAAATATTATTTAGGACATAATTTATTAGAGTATTTACGAAAATTGCCATTATACAGTATATTATATGTAAATCTCTAATATTTCGACATACAATGTATTCTGCCATAAAATAAAATATAATATAAACCAAAATATAAATTTTGAAAAATTAGTCAAACAAAATATAAAACAAAAGTTTAGTTTAATTGAATATTTATCATATGTATACTTTTATCCAAAATAGATATAATTTAAATCTATTTGTATAATCCGATTTTATTATCTATTTCATTTTCGTAATCAATATTAACAATTTTAAAAAAGTTATTTTAAATAATATATAAATTATATATATCTAATTTAAATTAACAAAATAAATAATTAATTATTATTTATAAATAATTTTTCTCACGCAGGACGTGGATCAAAATCTAGTTTATGAGTATTTATGATAAATAATAATTATTATATTAGGTGAGGTGATAGTATAAAATGAAAAACTCACGCTATAAATGAGGAAGATAAGATTTAATACATCGGATACACTTTAACATCAAAAGTTGTAACCATCTTATTAATAAAACATTCAAATTTTTTCATTTTTTCCTTTTTTTTCATTCAATTCTAACAATATCTAAAATTGATATTACACGTACTAGTTCAAAAACTGAAATCCAACATTAGATATTATACAAACCATCACAAATCTCATAATTCGGACAATTAGGAATATTAACGTTACGAAATCCATGATTTGGGTACAATTATGAGTTTACGGTTGAGAAATATATACATATATATTATTGATGACACTGAATAGAGAATGTCGTCCCAAAAAAAGAAACGAAAACGAAATATATGAACCCAAAATGGGCTCATTCAAAAATTCAAATTGACAAAACTCATCAGGCTTTCATTTACTTTTTTTTCGGTTCATTGGGCTTCGCTCTAATCTCACCCAAACAAAAAAGATTATGGAAAAATACGAATGTTGACTTTAACGGATTGAAAGAGATCATCCGAAAAAAACAAATGTTCTGTACTCAGAGCCGGCCCTGAATTTAATAGAGCCGCAAGTAAAAAAAAACAAATGGGCCGTTTTATACTATAAAAAAAATTGGGCCGTTTTAATTTTTAAAATTTTTTGTTGTTAGAAAGATTCAAACTGAAGAACTCAAGGAAATAATTTACTTTTATTTACCATTTGTGCTAAGAGTACTTTTGAAATAAGGGCTGATTTTTTTATATTAACATTGAGGGCCGCAAGCACGGGTTTGCTTTACTTGGGCCCAAGTCCGGCCCTGGTTGTACTATATCTACGTCTATCTCAGAGGTGTGGAGTTTAACTCCACCGCCCTTCATAGAAGGGTGCTAAATCTTTGTATGAAAATATTAGACTATTAGGTTGGCCGTTGTGTGATCCAATGACAAAAAAAAAACAGATCATCCTTTTTTTGCAAACACACACCTGAACATAAGACATTGAAGAACTTTTTTATTACCAATTTACCATCACCTTATTATATTTTTAACTTAGAGTAGTTTTCCTGCCGTTGAGATATAAATCTTAAAACATATTTACTAACACATTTACCAAAATTTCGTTAAAAAAAATGTCAACGAATACAAATCCGTTAAAAACCAATACAAATCCTACAAAGGTGAATTCATGTCAACGAATATGTGCATTACATGCTACACAATCATTTCCAAAATTTAAATTATGTGAAATATAAAGAAACAGAAAACAAATTTTCGTTGAGAATGCATGACAGAAATTTTATTACTTCAATATAATCCGTCAGAATGTTATTGTCTTCCTCTTACACTCGATCATACAGAAATACAAGAGTGTTTCCAAAAATTATTAGTTACCTTCAAACACAATTAAATTGTGAAAAAAACATACCATATACTTTATTTTGTGGGCTATACAAATTAAAACGCACTTTCATAAAGTACTATTCATATTTGTAGTATTACAAAATAGTTGATCTGTTGAGTATTAATTATAGCGATTGCTAAACACAAGACCAATTTTTAAATATCGTTGTACTTGAAGAAGTGATGGTAGTGCGTTCATGTAACGCTCCAAACCATTAATAGTTGCGATGTTTGTTTATCTGCCGCATCGTTTGCGGCACTGATATGTGTTCAGACGTTTCGGTTAGACGTTATAATATTGTTATTCGTTTGATGATCGTAGATTATCGTCGTAGGTTTTATCATAATTATTTGATCGCAAACGTTACAATTTCGTATCGGTTAAAATTTTGTAACACAATTTTTTGTGGTCGATCGCAGTATTTGATCGCAAAAAATTGCGACGGTCAAACGAATAATGTTTAATCGTATGATGCCACCGCAACTTTCTACGGTTGCAAAACGAAGAGTATGATGACTAAGAAATATTGTCGTAATCGTACGGTATTTATATAATCAGGGCCGGACCTGGGCCCAAGTAAAGTAAGCCCGTGCTTTTGGCCCTCACTATTAGTATAAAAAATCAGTCCTTATTTCAAAAGTACTCTTAGCACAAATGGTAAATAAAAGTAAATTGATTCTTAGAGTTCTTCGATTCGAGTCCTTATAACAACAAAAAAAATTTAAAAATTAGAACGGCCCAATTTTTATGTAATATAAAACAGCTCTTTTTTTTGCTTGCGACCCTGTTAAATTCAGGGCCGGCTCTCTATATAATCACACTTGATATATAATGAATCGTACCTATGATGAGACCTATATATACTATATGTTAAAAGGCTAAAGTACAAATTGATCGACAGCTAGAGCATGTCTTAAGTACTCCAAGACCATTGGGTACTTATTATCTTATACTATAACTTTTTTTTGCATTTTTCTTTGAATATTTTTAAGGGCTTCAAGCCACCCTTAAAACTCCTTAAGAGCTACACCTTTTGTAATGATCAAACTACCATGAGAAAAGCTTTCATTATAATAATCTAAAACAAGTGTCCTTTGCAACTATTTCATATGTCCTAAGGCCACGATAGCTTGTGACCACTAATCATTATTTTAAGGATTAAACCAAATATGGGAAATAGGGTTAGTTGGCTCTTTATTAACTTTCAAATCAGTCACAACCGTCAATTTAAAGATCTAGAGACCAACACAATCTTTTGGTCAGACCCACCACCATGATTACGACAAATTATTATTCTTGCATTATAAAAAGACCAATAATATTTTATCACTCACTCACAAATATATTTGAATAGCAACCTAATACAAACACACTGTACAATCAGATTTTTCTAATATCAAGAATCGTAGATACAATTCTACCTAACTATTTTGTATGAATTTGGAAGTAGCAAAAAGTGGTGTAACTTCTTGTTTAGGTTATATATTAAAGACGGGAAAATGACCGATTTCACTGTAGATTTATATTCGTGAAATTATTTATAGATGAATTATCATGATATATTAATATCTACATGAACTTATTTATATATTTTTGATTTTTTCAAGAAGATAAGATCAAAATACGTCGTTTTGATCTACGTTTTTTTAAAAAAAATTATAACAAAACGATGTTATTTTCGTCTTTACCAAAACGACGTTGTTTTGTTTACTTCTTACTCGCATAAAGATTCAATAAAAACATCATCATTTAAATTCACCATCCGATGTGGTAGCTACATCATCATGTGTAACAGAGAAACACACGAAAACGTCTCGTTGGTGAAAATAACCACGATTTAAATATTTGTGGTTAAAATTCAAAAATATATATAATTTATGTAGATATCGGCATAACGTGATAATTCGTGTAAAATAATTATTTTACGAACATAAATTTACGGTGAAATTGACTGTTTTTCTTATTAAAAACAAGCCGTAATGAATATTTGGACGTAAAAAAATAACTAACATAGGAGACGAAAGTAAGAATATGAATGTGTTATATATGTGTCGATAGATTGTGTGTGATTAATTTCACATCAACTATACAGTAATTAAGTTGTTTTTTTTTGCTTAATCTATCAATTAAAGGTTTTGTAATTAATCCAGTGGAATTATATATAGAATTGTGTAACCATGCATTATATATGATGCATGAATGAACGGATTTTTTGTTTTAATAAAAAGTGTGTGAAATCACCTAATTATATATGCATGGCTGTACAGTTATGAAAATCCAACTATAACACTTGTAACTGAGAGATTGTTGACAAAAAAAAACTGATAGATTAGACAGTAAACTTAAGATATTTTATAATTAATCCGAAACTTTCATTGGAAAAAGCCTTAATTTAAACACATTGGCTAATTAATTGCGAGAAACAAAGCAATTCAATTAAAGTCTAAAGAGTGATTTGATAACGCAACGAAGAATACATGGAAGAATACATGGAAACCCTAGCTAGCTAATACACGCCGACACAGCCACAACAACATCTTACATCTTAATTGTCTAAAACATATATAACTCTAGCATCGATATATAGCAAGCTAGCTAGTGACCAATTCCGGGGCTGTTCCCAGGGTTCGTTGGCCGAAACGCATCCACGGAATGATCTTCTGTCGTTAACAGCTGGCTCGACATATTCGAATCTCGACCAGAGAGCTTCTTCGAGATGTTAAAGATTCCCCAAGAATTCAAAGGTCGACTTTCGACAATGTGAGATTCTTGGATGAGAACAACCATTGTTAGTAGTAAAACAAAGCTAGTCAAAGTGCATTTAGCCATAGCAAATAATTAATAAGAAAATGTTTTATTTTCTGAATTGAATGTATGTATCAATGGCTTCGACTTAGCTCTAGATGGCTATTTATAGAGAACAAAAATGACTAGCTGGACCATGCATGTGTGAACCTCCAACAAACAAATAAGCCAATATACGCATGTGGACTATATATAATTAATTACGAGTTTAATTATAATTTCCAAGCTTCTGGGAAGATTCCTTAAATGGAGTTCATATGCACACATATAACCAAAAATACGAACAAGAAATGGCGTTGATATGAAAATTAGTCATGAATGATGCATTTATGCTAAGTAAATACAAACTAGATTTTGACCCGCCTGGGAAAAATATTTACATATAATAATTAATTATTTATTTTGTTAATTTAAATTATATATATATAATTTATCTCATATTTAAAATAATTTTTTTTAAACTTTTTAATATTGATTACGAAAATGAAATAGATAATACAATCGGATTATACAGATAGATTTAAATTGTATCTATTTTGAATAAAATTATACATATGATAAATATTCAATTAAACTAAACTTTTGTTTTATATTTTGTTTGACTAATTTTTTAAAATTTATATTTTGTTTTATATTATATTTATATTTTATGAAAAAATATTGTGTTATCGAAATATTAGGGATTTACATATAATATACTGTATAATGGTAATTTTCGTAAATACTCTAGTAAATTATGTCTTAGGTAATATTTATCTTAAATTACTCTAATAATGTGACACATTAGCGTGACACAATTGTAAATCATACGTCAACATAAGATTACTTTATTAAAATGATTATACAAAAACGAAATATTGCATATAAATATGTTTTTAGAAAATTGACTCACGCTTTAAATTTTAGAGTATGGCACTGATATTTTTAAATCATCAAACTAATAAATTTAACACTATAAATCCTCAAACTCATACAGTTAAAAATTAACGGAACAACAATAGAATAATTAATTCCATTTAATTTAATAAAATATGTGATTTTGATTTAATGAAATGCTTTTATTTTAATGTTTGACAATTATAATTTATAGTTAATAATCAATAATTAGAAATTGTTATCGAAACCAAAAACAAAAAAAGAAGTAAAAATAAGTCTTCTTCCTCCTTTGATATCGAGAGAAGCACATATGGCCATTGAAGGATTGGAAGTTGCTGAGTGGAGAAGTCGAGATCGAAGAGCTTCAATTTCTGATAATTCGGTCATTCAAATGAGTTTTAAGTCAAACCCGTAAAGCCTTGAGCAAGGCGGCATGATAGGTGACAACGAAGTGATATTCATTAATTATTTTGATGGCGTGTAAAAGATTTATAATCTTAAATTGATTAGTTTTCTGGTTTAAAATGTAATCAAAATATATTCCAGAAGTTTAAAGCCAATTCCAATTCTAATAGTAATGTTTCAACAAAATTGTTATCAGTTATGATTCATGAAGTAGCTACGTATATTCCTTTTTAACTATGAGTAGATTTTAAAGTAGTTTTGTTTTCCTCTGTAATAGATTTTCATAGAAATCCTTTCTAGATCTTCGTAGTCTGATACTTTGCGGCTATGTCTAATATATATACATTAGCAGCCGTTTCTTTTTGTAGATTTATTAATAAAATTATATCATAACACTTCGTGAGTTTGGCATAATATATGTGCTCATAAAATATTTTGAGGATGTTAAGATAAAACCATATTAGATATTACGTTCATTACAAATTATCATTTTTATGTTTTGTTATGTTAAACTACCACCAAAATTCAAAGATACCACAAACTTAATATTTTGTAAACTTTTTCCAAACCACAAGATTTTGATTTTTAGGAAATTGTGTTAATTGTAGGAAAAAAAACATGTAATCAGTAGAATTCGACTTCAACTTTTTTTTGTATGATAATATTAAATTTTTGTATAAAGATATTGTTATATTGTGTCGTTGTGATATAATTATAAAGAAAAAATAAGCAATTAAAAATGTTTAATTATGTACGTTGTAGATTGATATAAAGCTAAATGCAAATCTTAACATTAAGCACCAGTGGTCTAGTGGTAGAATAGTACCCTGCCACGGTACAGACCCGGGTTCGATTCCCGGCTGGTGCAATTTTATTTTAGTTTTTATCACCTAGTTCGTTGTTTTGTTTTTTCACTCTGGGCAATCCATTTTGTAATTTAATAATTTTTAGATGCACAACTTCAAAATATGCTTTGTTGTTACAAATTCAAATTAATTTCAATTAATCATACCAGTTGCAAAAAACAGAAGAGTGAATATTAAAACTATTAAATTATCTTTTATTTATCCAAACTGTTAATATTGGTTGTATATATTCTTCTACACATATTCTCAGATGAACTTAAACAAATATCAAATCTCATTTTATTAATAATCTAGAATAGTTCTTAATCGAGCAACTTACAAATCACATATCATAAACTACTTACACTACTAAACTAAAATTACACTTACACAGTCATTTAAATTGCATATATCTTAATCCAATAAAAGTAATTAAAGAAGAAAGACACTCAAATATTAAACCTTTGTCTAAGCCTTAGGGTCATTGTTCTTGACAGCATGTCCAATTCCTGGACTATGTCCTGGTGATGTAGGCTTGAAATCATCTTTAAACCTTTCAACATTTTCGTCCTTTTCTTCCATCTTATGACCAATGCCTGGACTATTACCAGGAGAAGTTGGCCCGAAATCATCAGTGAAACCGGTCGAGATATGAATGTCTTGGTCCTCGGTTTTCCGCAATGTTCTTGCGTCGGTAAAATGTATTTGATCAAATACCATTGGAATGAAAAGGATACTAAGAATGATATAAGCTGAGAGTTCGGCCATGTTTATATGTTTATGAGAGAAGAAGCTTGAGATTTCAACTTTGGCTTATGTTCTTAACTTATAAGTTGGTTCAAAAGACAGAACGTTTTTATAAGTGTAAAGTGAGTGGAACAATGACCATAGTAATTTCATTTGGACCGTTCGTGTATCAATTTTCAAAACTATAGAAAACGCATAATGTAAAATTAAAAATAAAGGGTAACATATATATATATATATAGTATTAAACATATGCTATAATAGATAATAGATGGACGGCATATAGCCAAGCTGAAAAAGGAGACTTTAAAAGGTCAATTGCTATCTTTTAAAATAAATATAATATCACAAAGCTGGTTTTAATCATTATAATTTTTTTATAATTAGAATAATATTTTAAAATAGCATATTTAAAATTTTTTTTGTTCCAAATTAAATATAGTAAACTTAAAATTTCAATAATAGCATAAATAATTATGTGAAAATACTTATTTAATATAAATAAACTATACATAAATCTAAAATATTATATTTCTATTTTTTCAGTTTAAGGTTTTATTTTTATATTAAAATGAAGTTTAATATATTTTAATCTTAAACTTGTGCTATTATTGAAAATTTAAATTAATGATGCTATTATTGAAAATTTAAATTAATAATGATATTTTGAAACAAAAAAAATTTAAAAATGTTATTTTAAAGAATTGTTCTAAAATTTAACTCATATTTAGATTTATAAGTGTTTAGTAGTTAATTAAACAACAAATATCTAAATGCAGGATTTCTTGAATCTCCCATAGTGCTCCATGGTTGAATATACCAAACTTATATATTTGTATTCTTTTAGTTAGTATGTGATAATAAAAAAAACTTGGTTTAACAAAAAAAAAGAAATGAAACATGGTTAGTGTTAATTTTTAAATGCATTATGAGTTCATATGCTGATATCAATATTTTGAAAAAGGTTATAAATTAATTTGAGAAATGAACAAGTTTTTGAACATAAATGCGAAAATATTTTTCTCTTGTCAAATGACGATTAAAACACGAGTAATACTATAAATTAACATATTTCAAGTTTTTGTTTCAAATTTAAAACACTAAAATTAAAATTTTAAAAATAACACAAATTATTATGTAAAAGTAATTATTTATCTTAAATAAATTATAAACAAAAGTAGATATTATGTTTGAATTTATATTTTTTAATTTAAATTAAAATATTTTTGATTAAAAAGATATTTTAAGTTATTTTATTATTAAATTAGTGTTATTATTACTAATTTAAACTAGTTATGTTATATTTAGAAGAAAAAAATATGTTAATTTAGAAAATTTCCCTTAAAAATTATCGTAATTATTATAAATAATTAAAGTAGGTTCTTGAAATTCAAAATGGCTATTAATTAGTATTACACAACAACAACAAAAATAGTACAAAATTTCAAAAGAAAATTAGATTCTACTAAAGTCGTTCTTCCCTAACCACAGAAAGACATTGGTGTTAGAACGACCCCACACCCATTTGGCCATCTCCAGAGATAATATATACAAAAGCTTTATATATTCACTTGTAATAATTATATTTGTTATAACATCGTACAAATCTTTAGAGGCACTTGGGAATTGAAATGTTTTTTTTTTGGCAATGTCATGATTTTTTTCATTCAACTTTATATTTATTTTTTTAGTAAAAAAGGGTGTTAAAAATTAATTTAAAATCTGCTTTCTTTCTATAAATGTTTGATATATGTTTTAAAATTGGAATTCTTGAGATTCCCTAGTTATATGATGATATACTTGACTCCAAAAGCATATTATAAAAATTGGATCCCCACTCATAAATATAAGATCTTCTCCACTGCCTAAAAAGTGTTGGTTACCACATCAGGTCAGATTTCTACAAAATATATTCTTCGTACGAAAACAATGTAATCATTATATATACCTAAATCTTTCTTGTTTATATAAAATAAATGGCTTCTAGAACCAAGATTTGAACTATTTACTACGTCAATTTGCTGTCTTCTCTAGTTTATGGTATTTGTGAATAAATTTTAATTTGTTCTATATAATTTTAGATGTTTTATTTAACCACTAAGAACGTAGATTTTTTTCTGCTAACATGTAAGAAAAAATGTTGAAGTTATATGAAAGCTTACTCAATTGATTTGTTAATAATTTACTAATAGTGATAGAATACCATATATTTATAAATAGAGTAATTCTTTAAAGTAAATTTTTTTAAAAAAAATATTTCAAAACTAGCATCATTCATTTAAATTTCTAATAATAACACAAATTTAAAATTAAAATATACTAAAAACTTCTTGTTAGTAGAAAAAATATTAAACCCTAACATAAAAAAAAGAATCTAAATATAATATTTTGAAGTTTATGTATAATTTATTCAGAATAAATAAGTATTTTTATATAATTATTTATATTATTTTTAGAATTTTAATTTTAGGATACTAAATTTGGAATAAATTTTTTAAAAAGTGATATTTTAAATTACTAATTTTATAAATATTATATTAGTTTTAGGGTAGCTTTAATTACGATATAATAAGTAATTAAATGTCGGCATGTGGAAATTTTATATCGACACTTGTTTTCCTTTATATTGTCCATCCATTTTTAAAAATATTACTTTAACTTTTAATGTGTCCGACAACGCCGCCATGCTTATTATGAGAGCATACTATTAAAATTTTTAGTAAAGCTCAAAATGAATATTTTCTTAATCGACGAACAATCAATGATTAATGAAAAAAAATTAGGTTCGTTTATTGAGAGATGAGAATCAAGTCAAAGGCACTATCTCCATCAACTTTACCACTAACTCCTCTCCCTACCACTCTCTTTTTCTTTGTCGTTTCTCATTATTGTTATTACTTTTATCTTTTACTTAGTTGTTTTTATTTTCATTTAAGTTTTATAAACAGAAATAAAAAGAATATTTCAGAATGCTCACTTCCATTTTATAAACCACAAAAATAATTTCACTCTATATTCTTTTTACTAAATGTTGTATCTTAGTTCTTAGATTAAAACTTGGCAAATCAAATTTAGTATCTAGATTCTTAGTAGAAAGGAGAATCGTTTAAACGGTTTATTAATCAGTACAATTACAAAGTAAATAATTTTTTATGATGAAAACATTTCCAACCTAATTAATTATTTCCACTAAATTATAACGTGATCTTTCTTTTTTATATGCTCAGTTTGTCTAATTTTCAACGTTGTAATCATTGCTTATTATTAATGCTAATAAATGCTCATATGTTTTTTGTAGGGAAGTTCACTGCCGTCTTCGATAGTTGGCGAAATCATACGTATCACTGAACTTCTCCGACGGCTGCTCGATAATAGTGCATCTATTTTGTAACATTGGATTTTTGGCATAATGGGTCAAATCTTATTGGACCAAGCTCGGACTTCTTGTAGGGCGTAGCGCACCTTCAACACTAAGTTAATTATATATTTAGAAATCAGTATTTTAGTTTTGGTCTCAGATAGTTTTGTTTACCATTTGTACTTCATTTTGGTTATTGTAATACAATTTTTGTTCGGTTTAACCGGATGTTATATTTGTAGTAGCTGAGGAAAGTGTATTTACCATTGTTTTTCTATAAAATGGTTTACATATCTAATGAAAATGCATCCAATTATGCATATGTATTTTCAGTCTCCTTAAGCTTATAGAAGAAAACCCATCTCATGACTTTTATAAGTCTATAACAATGACTTATCAAAGTAATTGTAAGTCTAGAACAATAAGCAAAATGAAAAGAACTAAAAAACGTATTTAACTGTTAATCTATTCTTTCATTTCAATTATATGTTCAATCGGAATATTCCATAATTCTGAATGTTCGTGCTATATATGAAAAAGTATATTTGTATATATAGGCTAGTAGCCACATAACTAATGACATGTTGAAAAGTGAAAAGGGTTGATTGATTTTTTAATTTGGTTGGTTCCCACACGCAGGGAAGTCCTTTGAAGGGCCTACCATAGTCTCCGACCACATGTCATTTTCAGAAATTTCTGTACATAAAACTATATTTTGTAAACAATTTGCTATTACAAAACAGTACAAGTAAATAAAATGATAAGTAGTATTAGTACCAACATTATTTATAGAACGAAAAAAAAAAGAGAAGAACGAAAGTGTAAGGGAACTAAAAACTCAAAGGCGTGGATGCCATTGATGAGGATAAAAGAAAACCAAACATTCCCTAATTCAGATTATAATTTAGATAATTATTGGGTTTTTTTATGTTGGATTATCGGATTTTTAATTTGGGTAAATGTTGGTTTAATTAAAATTAAGTATTCTTATAATAAGCGATAAACAATATTTAACTACGACCATATCTAATTAGGTTTTGATTTTCTAATATAAAAATAAATTAGTTTCAAACTTTCAGTCGAACGAAAAATATATTTTCAACTTCTCCAATGTGGATATACAAATTATGTCATTAGTTTTAGGGATATCTGGTGCTATACAGCCGACCCTGAAATTAACAGGGCCGCAAACAAAAAAAAATAATGGGCCGTTTTGATTTTTTTAAAATTTTGTTGTTATAATGATTCGAATTGAAAAACTCAAGAAAACAAATTATTTTATTTACCATTTGTGCTAATAGTACTTTTAAAATAATGGATAATTTTTTTGTATTAATATTGAGGGCCGCAAGCACAATGTTGTTTTGCTTGGGTCCATGCCCAGTCCTGTATATAATAGTTCTGAAAAGGAAATAAGTCGTCGGCTCATTTTATATTTCCAATCTGAATCTGAGATATTCTTACAGCTTTCTCGATGACTGTATTTCTTCTAACAAAGTATATATATTCAGTTTAAAACTTATAAAATTTCATAAATGCCATTAAATAAAATTATAAAATCAATATATTTAGTTTAAAACTTCTCACAAAGTTTCTTTATATAGTTATTAATGGCCTTCGTTGTATGGATGTCATTAATTAAATTTATAAAGTTTCTTTAGTTATTAAACTGAATCCAATTAAAAACATTCTGTTTAGAGTTTTACACTGAAAATATAAAATGACTATTTTTTAAAATAAAAGTAAATATTTTGGCCATACAAAATGAAATCTATATTAATTTAGAAACTTGAGTGATCGATTTATATAAAAATAAAAACATTGAACTAGTAGTTCTTGTAAATATTTTTTTGCCATATAGTTTTTTATAGGTCTCAAGTGATTGTTTGTATATGTATAAATTATTTACTCAACTACGACACGAAAAAGAAATTGATAATTTTATTCTTATGAAGCGAACATCAAATAATAAGTGGGAATGCATGAAAATGATTAAAAGATAATAATATCAAATCATAAATACACAACACATATACACATATGT
The DNA here is from genome assembly GCA_018901945.1 of Pugionium dolabratum. Taxonomy (NCBI): domain Eukaryota; kingdom Viridiplantae; phylum Streptophyta; class Magnoliopsida; order Brassicales; family Brassicaceae; genus Pugionium; species Pugionium dolabratum. Next base: position 359,675 of record JAEVFF010000070.1, on the reverse strand, counting down.
GGAATTGCATGAAAATGATGAATTAGTAGTGGGATAAACTATGACCGATGCCAGGGCTATGACCAGGCGTTGTAGGCCTGAAATCTTCTGCCCCTTTGCCTCGCGCTGGTGGTGGTTGCGATGGTGGCGAGAGCTGCATCGGTTGATCATTGTGCATCGCCATCATCATCGTCTTGCTATCGGCATGACCATCATCTATCTTATCATTAACTTTCATGTCTTTTAGGGTACGTCCATGCACGCAATTGAACTCTAGAAAAAACACCATCATTAATAGAACATAAGCGTACAATCTATTCTTCTGACCCATAGACGATTCCATAGGAGGAAAAAAACGAGATATCGTTGTTAAGGACTGAGAGAATAATTAAGAGTGGTGGTGTGAAGTAACATTTGCTTCGATGGGGGCATTTATATAGAGACCATACGTGCTTTAATTATGTCAATAAAATAACGTCGATATGTGTTCATTAGTATTATTACAAAGTAAGTCGAATGCTATTATATTCTTTGTACACAACACTGATTGGTGTAAGAAAGGACATTCGGCTAATTGAAGATAGTAAAATGGCTTTATATAACTTTAGATGGGCTTTCATTAAAAAGCCCACGATTAACCATTCTTTAAACAAAGTGACTTTATATAACTTTAGATGGGCTTTCGTTAAGGCCCACGATTAACCGTTATTTAAACAAAATGGCTATGTAACTCTAGATGGGCTTTCATTAAGGCCCACGATAACCATTATTTAAACAAAATGACTATTAACTCTAGATGGGCTTTATTTAAGGCCCACAATTAACCATTATTTAAACATAATGATTTTATATATCTCTAGATGGGCTTTCATTAAGGCCCGTGATTAACCATTATTTAAACAAAATGATTTTATATCTGTAGATGGGCTTTCATTAAGGCCCACGATTAACCATTATTTAAACAAAATGACTTTATATCTCTAGATGGGCTTTCATTAAGGCCATTATTTAAACAAAATGACTTTATATAACTCTAGATGGGCTTTCATTAAGGCCTACGATTAACCTTTTTTTAAACAAAATGACTATATATCTCTAGATGGGCTTTTATTAAGGCCATTATTTAAACAAAATGACTTTATATCTCTAGATGGGCTTTCATTAAGGCCATTATTTAAACAAAATGACTTTATATAACTCTAGATGGGCTTTCATTAAGGCCTACGATTAACCTTTTTTTAAACAAAATGACTATGTATCTCTAGATGGGCTTTTATTAAGGCCATTATTTAAACAAAATGACTTTATACATCTTTGAATGGGCTTTCATTAAAGCCCACGATTAACCATTATTTAAACAAAATGATTTTATATATCTCTAGATGGGCTTTCGTTAAGGCCCACGATTAACCATTATTTTAATAGAGAAAACTATTTTATTTCTTTTTAACAAGTGTATCGGTGTAAAGTTAATGTACACACATAGAACCACATGCAATGTCATAATGTCAACAATTGCAGAAATGAATAAACCAATAATAACTCATCCAAATTTAAACAAACCGAGCTATAGATTATAATCGGTTTAGTCTGGTTTGGTATTTAAGCAAAGAGTTGCTGAATCACAGCCTCTGCGTTTCCATTGTATTGTGATAGAAGTTGAATTGCATCAGACCTCGGCAACGCCAGAAATTCCTGAAACCATCTCTCGCGACTTTATTTACTAGGCAAATACCGAAAATTCACGAAATTGATCCAATAATCACACAAGGATCTTGAAGTGTACGTACCATTACTTTCAGAATTGCACTTTCTTCCCACAAAGCCTCTCTGGAGGATGTCTGAGTCATCGTCATCAAGCTGCTGCTGCCACCATCTTCGGATGTCATTGTGCTCGAAGACGTAGTCGTGACTTGAGACGGTAAGTTTGTGTTGCAATCTTTATTTGATCTCGATTTGATAGCACCGATCAAGTCAGTGTTTACTTCTTTCAAAGAATCTATCTTCAGGAGATTATTGAACCGGTCTTTACACATTTGAAGCTTGAACCACTCGGTATGCGTGTGAAGCGTGGCTTTTATTATTTTCATAAGCTTCGGTTCTTCGATCCCGAGCCTATTACCGACAGAAACCTTGAAACAAACAAAAATTATTACAGATACAAACACCAGTTGTTTTGTTGAGCTTCACCATAAAAGACATCAAATCTAGAAACATTGTTTACCTGTAGCGTATTTCCCAGATCATTCAAAGGCAAATCTTTCCCAGGTACGTTACCATCAGGTTGGAGTAAAACTAACAAAGTCTCCTTCAATGTCTTCAGTAAGGACTGGTCATTGGCTGCTAAGGGACCTAAGTGAGAGCACGCGACCTTTAGGGCTCCATTGTGATCACCACAACTCACCAGCTTCAGAAACTCAACCTGTACATTTGTGTATGTAATAAACATGTTTACCTTTCGTTCACCCATCAAAAACAAAGAAAATACAAGCATCTAAGTTGTTCGGACATTCTTACCTGCTTAAGGCGAAAAAGTAAACCCGGATTTTGTGTGAAAAAATCTGGATCCATAGTGCTAATTTCATAAATAGCTTCTGCCGCCATTCCTCTGCTAACCAATTCTTTCAGTGCCAATGCTATCTCACATTTGTCCACTATAGGGTTTACACCTGAATCAGACTTGGGAAATGAAAGATCAGGAAGAGAATCCATTTCATCAGCTCTCCCTCGCCATCTTTTTCGTTTATTTCTCTCATAATTCATATGGGATATAATTCTAAGGAGAGCTCTTGTATTTTCACATTGGTTTGACCAGCTAGTGCTGCAATTTTCACAACCGCTGGTTGGTTCACTGCCATAACGTGTGCCAACGTCACCTCCTTGTTTGCAAGACATTTCAGCATCATTTATGAGCGCCCTATCAAGCATGCTGTTGTTGCTATAGTTCTCAACATCTAAATGTTGACTTATGTTGAGATCTATTTCTGAAGAATAATCTCTTGATAAGCCGTGGCCCACCTCCGATTGGTTGTGTTTGACAGTACCCGTGACCATTTGCATCTCTGAAGTTTAAAACGACAAGAATTAGATATAAAGCCAAACAAGAAAAAGAGGTAGAACAATGAGAAAAAAAGATTGTGAAACTGCCTTTGATCACCAACCTGAATCCACAATACCCCTGTATATGCAGTACTCCTTAACAAGTTCATCAAGAAGCGAAACATCTAACTGCATCCTGCACAATTCATTCTGCAATAAGTGGAAGCAAAATTAGGCTGCAATGCAGATATAAAATTATACAACAATAATAGTAAGTAACATGTGGTAAAATATACAACTAAGCGCAAACTAAAGTATTTGAAAGAGATCCCATTTAGGACAGCATGGAGATGGTGAGGAATGATGAGAATTAAGCAGAAAAAGTCTTAAGCAATACTAAGCAAAGGAGGACGGAAGATTTGAAACCTGGAACGCCTGGAAAAGGTCACCTTTGGCAAATTTCATGCTATCAACAGCACCTTGTCTAGTGATTTCAACCGCATGAGCAAGAGCCTGTATGTCCACCTGATATTTGATATTAATAAGTATAGTCAACAGGGTGTGTTGCATATATAGTCACATTTCATCTACAAGATGACCAAGAAGCTAACTGCCACGTTACCTCATCAAATGGTGGTGCTTCATACATGCTTTCCAGAGGAGTGGCTGGTGCATCACGTTCCTCCAGGAGCAATCTGTGGGTAAGATCAGAAACCGCGGAGGAAATTCCTTGGTGAAAGCAAAATCCTTTATGTATGCTGGTAGAAGGTCGAACAAAGGCTTAATCAGAGCGAAAAACGAAGACAGCCCGATAATAACAATGATGAAAACAAATACAGCCTTACCTAACCAGATATCTTAGTGTCATTGAAAAGACTGGATCATATGCTTGTAAAGAAGCTCTCAAGACAGAAGACATCAGTCCAGCCATTTCATACCTTCTTTTCTCTGCCCACTGTAGAACAGAAACCGCATTCCTTATAATCCAAAATATAATTTCTGCATGATGTATAGCAGCAGTTCAAAAAAAAACATAGGATATTCTTTGTCTGCAAGATTAAAGAACATCCTAAAAGAAAGAAAACTGCAGAAATGTGGCATACCTCGTTTGCTACCGGAGAAGTTTGATCATTTTTATCATAAATGAGTGCAAGAAGAACATGTTTGAATTCCTCGTAAGCTTCCTTAAGATGCATATGCAGAGGTCAGAACTTCACAGATTGAGAACCAGCCAAACAGTGGCTTATTGATAACTAAGAATAGAAAACAAATCCTCTCTTGCGAAGAAGATGATGATTCAGTTGAAAAGGCGAAAGCCCAGTAGGACAGATAAACAAGAAGGTTGAATTTTCAATTACCTACGCTTTACTGGCAATAAATGTGGAGCCGAAAAAACACACAAACAGAGCAAGAATCTAACTAAACACAAAATAGTAGATAAAAAAAAAGCGAGAGAGAGAGACATTAAGGGTTGGAATATTCCATTACCGGGTATGCATCAAGAGCACACGGCGCAACAGAATTCCTCAAGCAACCAATTGCAGCAACACGGTCTTCATGTGTTCCTTTCCTCAATAGCTCAATAAATTTCTTCACAGACACAAAAGAGAACAAGATTCGGTTTCAGTTAGAGGAGGATATAACAAAATACCATATAGGTGAATATTCCTAAAATAAAATGCCGAAATCGAATTGGCAGCAACCCTAATCAACCAATTACGAATTTATCCTAAATCGGCAGGCATACAAAACAGAAGATTTAACGAAATTCACCTGTTTCTGCAGACGAAATAGAATCCGATGATCGTCGAGGACGAAAGGAGCGTGAGAGCGAAGAATATCGATGGCGTCCTCAATGTTACCGGATTCAATCGAGTTTCGGATCCGTCGAATGATCAATCTAGAGTGATAAGAAGACGAGGAGATAGAGGGAGAGGAAGAACAAGAAGGAGACGATATTGGAGATGGAGATGAATTGGCACAGGCGTCTTCAACCAAGTTCTCAGAGCTAACAAAATCGATGATCAGAGCATCAAGAGCTTCCCAATTCACCGGTGTAGAATCCATAGTTGTTCAATCTTCTCCAATCGTCCTGAGAGAAAATCGACGATTTCAGAGTGTTGCTTGTGAAGTTTTTTTTTTTTTAACCAGAAAGAAGAAACGAGAAGTGAAGAAGCCATCGGTGGTGCATCATGCGTTAAAACAACAAAATCCACAAAAGAAATGGCACGTGGCTGGGATTTATAGAGATTGAATTACGTAACCGGCGGTGAAAATATGTAGGCTCTTTATTTACTTGGGCTTAGTAAAGCCCAATCGCTTATAATTTTATTAATTTAATTGATATTTATAGATATTTCTGTTAAAGAATAAAAATAACATAATTTATATTTTGGAAAATGTATGTCCAATAATGTTGTTATCAAGATATCAAGTAGGCCTGTCAAGCGGGTCAGACCCGCCCCACAGATTTTTTTGCACAAAATTTTTTTATCCGCAAAACTCGCGAATTAATTTTTTTAGACCTACACCCGCCCCGCATTAATCAAGTGGGTTCCGCGGGTGATCCGTTTCATTTTTCAAAAAATTTTAAATAAATTTAATTAAACTAAAATATTTAATAAATTTAATTAAAATAAAATATTTAATACATTTAATTGAAAATTTTAAAAATATTTAATAAATTTAATTAAACTAAAATATTTAATAAATTTATTTAAATTAAAATATTTAATTAAAGTTTCTAAAAATATTTAAATAATTTAATTAAAATATTTAATAATTTCATTTGTTTGGATTTAAATTAGTTTGGGCCTAAATTAGTTGGGCCTGAATTTGATTAATTTGATTGAGCCCAAAATTTGCGGGTATCCGCTAACCCGCAAGTTAAAAAATTGCGACCCGCACCTGCTCCGCTCTAAATAATGCTCGATCCGCACCCGCCCCGTATATGAAAAAAAAAATTTCACTCGACCCGCACCCACCCCGCAGCGGGTCAAACGGGGCGGGACCCGCAGGTAAAGAATCATATTGACAGGTCTTAGATATGGACCAATTTTTTAAAAAAAATTAAAATTTTACTTATTTTTATTTCCAATTGACTTTCAAACTTCTTTTTAGTTTTTATTTGTATTTTTATACTTTTTATTTAACATAAACAGCATTACTTGCTGCATTATATAAGGACACTGAACTAAAATACATCAAAACTAATTTTGTTTTTGGCTTATCTCTGAATATCTGCTGCAGTATAGTATAGGTAAATGCAGTCAACGAGAGAGAAGTTGCCAAGTTGAATGGTAATAAGTACTTTAACTAATAACTAAAAGACAAACAAGAGATCTATAAAGACAAAAGACATATGCATTACTTCTAAAATTTTAACTGGAAATTACAGTTTTTAAGTACTCGCACTCTGTCTTTTTTTGTACAACCCAACCCAAAGAAACTACTTCACAGATCTAACACACAAGATCGATGAAACATGAGTAGTGGAAGAGAGTTAATGATAAAAACCTCATCTCCGACAACGACCCATTAATAACTTTTCAGATCTAAGATCAAATTTCAAAAATCTGAATGCAACCATTATTACTAAATAAAAACTTTTAGCTCTACGTACTTTTCTTCATGTCCCTGCAAATTGAACCTTCCTCTCCAGTCTCCACTCATTGTTTCCTGCAAATTCCAGGAAAAGGTATATTTTACATAACCCATTTAATAGGAAAGTTAGAAGAGAAAAAAAGAGTAAATCATACAACTTCAATCGATAACCATAAGAAAATAAAAATAAAAATCGAATTTTTTACAAAACCCAGCTAGATCGAGAAAGTACCTGAGATTGTTGGTTGTTGCTCATATGAACAAATCGTTCTTCGTTATTCTTAGACCGAACAGGAGCCCTCTTAAAGCCCAACAGCCCTTTCCATCTTCCCTTCGAGGAAGACGAAGAAGAAGATGAGAATATCGATGGTTTTAGCGAGAAGATATTGGTAGCATCACGGGGGCTTTCTTCTTCTTCTTTGTCTTCTTCAATGAGAAGCTCTTGTCTCAATGTCCTCTGGATTGAATTTGTCTCCTTGAAAGGCAAAAGCTTTCCTTTAGAGAACAGTTCATCAGCAGGCATCATTGTGTTGTTTAAGACAGAGAACTCGAAATTCTCAGAAAAAGAAGCCTCTGGCTTAGATAGAAGGCTTGATCTCTTATTCTTTGTCTCAGGCCTAACCTCAACGAATTCGTTAAAGAGATTCTAGGACTCATGGGAGTACCACAACCGCCACCATTGGAGATATACGTTTCTAAACATGCCATTTCAGACAAATCGAGCTCGTTTGTGTCGAATTATAAACTCGCTTAAAGGATTCTTTTAGAGAAAAAGAGAGAGAGTTACTTCTGGTAGAGACAGTCCATTGCAAAGAGAAACCTTGTTGCAGTACCCCATTACTCATTTATTTCTTATGCACAAAGGATCAATGGTGAAGCCATAATTAAATTTACCATCAAACCAATATGTACAGTAGATAGAAATTAGAAAGTGGTGACGTGTCAATTAGATGTACGGCTATTGGAATTTGGACAAAATAGGCCGGAAAAGCTCCGTCGACTGAGGGCTGATATTGAAACTTAGAATAGATTCCAAAAGAAATCTGTGCAAATAGAAGCAATGAGCTGTCGAGAATTTGTTATTAGTCAATTTATAGCAGAATCTTGGAATTTCAGAAAATCTTAATATTAAACAAAAACTATAATTAACCTCAACGAGTATTACACAAGTGATAAGAATAACATGAAAAAAGTTGCAGGCTGGGTCGAAAAAGACAATTAATAAACTTGAGCCGGAGTCTAGATTAAGCCGGTTATTTTTGGTTTAACACTAAGTCCGATTTATTAAAACATTATTAAAAAACCTAAATCATTCTTTGATTTTCAGCAGTGGGATTGTGTCTGGTTCCTAGATTTCTCCTTCTCCTTCGATTCGCTACCTTGAGTCTTGTCGTAATCTTCCAAAACGAAGACACAGATGTAAACATTCGAGATCAAGAAATGTTCTTATACGAACATAATGTATATTTGATTAATTACCAGGGTGATTCTCATGGATTTCTTTATCCTTTTGAAGCGTTTGATTTCCTCCATAGATTCCTCCAAACCCTTCTTCATCAGACCTCGTCGAGTACCCTTCTCCAAATGAATGCGACATCAGGTCACTGCTCCGATAGTTTCAAAGAAAAATGAAAAAAGAAACCTATAATATAATTCCAAACAAGAGATATACTAGAATAGTTTGATGCAGATAGCTAAGATCAGGTTTTTAGCTCCTTCCTTGAAAAAAGCTTTCATGGGATCCTTATATAGTTGACTGGAAATTTTGACGTTATTCAATATATGTATATAGTTGACTGAGACACGAACCCGAATTTATCGTTTGCATTTTCAGGCTTTTTATCCATCTTTTCTTTGTCAGAAGCAGTGGCGAAACTAACTCCGGTCACTCTGCGGCCAAATCGAGACGGTGGGGACAAGACAGAGACTGTGGTTGAAGGCAATGAACGGATACTCTTAAACGCCGTGATCATTTCTCAGCTTCTCAAAATTTCTTGAAGTTTAAGTTTATAGAAGAATAGCAGTTTTTATTCTTAAAAAAAGTTAAAACAAAACTGATGAGTAACGACAAATGTATTACTATTAAGTAGTTTTGATTAGGAAAAATAAAACAAAAAAGTTTAAACACGTCAGAGGTAAGTCTTAACTAAGCGTTCTTGTCTTCTCACATAAAAGTCCGACGGTGTCGTGGTCAGAATTAGCCACGTGGACATTTAGACACGTGGCGATATGAAAAATGAGGTGATATCTGTTTGCTATACGTGCGTCATGTTTTGTTGAACAATGCGATGGGTTCAGATTTTCATGACAAATCCTCTTTTTACCAATGTTGGGCCGGAAAGAGAAATTAAATGGCCCAAATAAAATGGGCCGAGACACGTCAGCACAAACGTCGAGAGATAGATTGGGGCCACGTGATGTGGAGATGATGTCATCAATAGCGCACACAATCCAAAAAAGAAAAAATCAGCAACAGTTAGTGAGACTGGTACTGAAAGACTATGTCTTTTAGCGAACGAGAAAATAAAAATATATTGTCAATGAACAGAAACAAATAAGTTAGAATAAAATTTAAAGCAAAATAAGAAATAGAAGAATACTTACAAGTATTATTTGTTTTCTCATTTCCCAACATTGCGAGACACTTATCCAACAAAAAGCAAACCAGTTCTACATTATCTATAACGAGAACAAAAATGAGGTACAGAACAAGTCTAAGAACAGCTTTGAAGTTTTAAATCCTACTACTTCACAAATCGAAAAAAACAAATTAAGCTTTCAGATTTTTAAAAGCAAAATACTTTAAAGTTGTCTATCCAAAGCAACAGTGAAAATAAAACAAAACTAAAAGTACCGAGTCGGTTCTGTTCTGGTTATGTCGTCAACGCCATGAAGAAACAGTGAGGAGAGGCAAATTGTTCCATGCCAAGGAGATGAACCCTGGCTTAGATTCAACGATTGAATACAAATTGCTGTAATTGTAATTCCACAAAAGAATCTTTGCCTGGCTCACTGCATAATTACTAAGCTTAACCGATACGAAACCCGCTTTCTCCATTATTACCCGCCATTGCTCTTTCTCCTCCATTCGTTCTCTTTTGTTTCCCACTTTCTCCAGTCTGAACAACTCCGATATTTTCCGGCCGAACAGTCTTCGCTCCACTCTCACTCTCTCCATTGAATCTCGCCCTAAATTCGGTTCGAGGGATTCGAAGACCGCCGAGTAGAATTGAAGCGCGTTTTTCACCCGGTTAGCGAAACCGACACGGTTTAGGCTCACCTCGTATTCTCCAAGGGTAACAACCACCGGGTTTAATGATCTGGCGAGCCGTAGTGCGGTGTCAACGATCGTGGGAGACTCGTCGAGTAATTTATATAGCTGAAGCATGAAATTGACGGCCAGCATTTCATCCGGGTGGACTCGGAAACTTGACCCGTTTAGTAAGTGGATGGGAGTGAGAATTGGGATGAAATCGAAATTTAGATCTAGGACCTTGGCGAAATCACGGAGGCGGTTACCGGTGGCGACTAGTGATGGTCCTGGAGATTCGCCGAGAGAAGGAGCGGGGATACCAGAGACCCGGACTTGAGTGGGTTTTCCAGAAGAACGAGTTGCGAGAGCTTGAAGCAGGGGAGGCCATTGAATACCTTGGACGATTCCAAAATCGACGATGTGAATCTTTCTGGAACTCTCCGTAGCTTCCAGAATCGCCTGATTTGCAGTCAAATGAGCGAATTTGGAGTATGGACAAGCGTCGTTTAGGATTTTGTAAGAGAGGATTAATTCCTCGAGAGACGACGCCGACGACGAATCCTTCGGTAGGGATTCAGGAGACAGTCTGTTGCAGAGAGCTTCAGCGAAGTAAAATCCCACTCGCTCCGTCGGATCACCTAGCTCCGATACAGATTCTCGGATCCGAACAAGCGCCTTGGAAGCGTCTTCCGGCGCAGATTCTGAGATCCGTGCACAGTCGTAGATAGCTCTCACGAGAGGCGGTTCTATGTCGAGCTCCAGCGAGCCACCGTCTGCAGAGTCGTTAGACTGATGAGGCGGAGATGGAACCCATAAAGTGGAAGAAAGCGGTGGATGAGGAACTGGACTCGACGTATCAATGACTTGGTTGAAATCTGACGGTTGAGAACACGGGACACTGAGTCTACTCGGGTAAGCCTCGAAGAGGTCAGGACCGTAGATCACGAGATTGGGATTATTCTGCCAGGTGTCACAATCAGGAGCATCCGTGGCCACCGAGTCTCCACCGGCAATCAGAGTCTCCATCCACTCGTCAGACTCAAACTCACCGCCAGCTCCGCCTCCGAAATCAGACAACCTAAACCCAGTTTCAACACCGGCGGTCGTCGCGTGGTGATGGTTTAAGTTAGGAAACGGAAACCCAGGATCACCAAAATCTCCTCCACCGGCGGAAATAAGTAACGGGTCGGGAAAACCGGAGCCGGAAAGGCCATAGCCGAGGGAATGGTGATTGATGGTGGGCCAGGGATGAAGAGAAAGAGGATTAATCCCGAAAATCTGATGGTCTTGAGTTTGCTGGTGCTGCTGCTCTTGTTGCTGCTTTTGTTTGATGACTTGTTGCTGCTTTTGTTTGATGACTTGTTGAGCTATCGCCATTAGATTGCCACTATCAGTGCACATGTAAGCCATTTTACGGCGAGTGGAAGACGATGACCGAGAGAGAGAGACGGCGGAATTTCAAACTAAATCGTGCCTTGGATTTTAGAGAGAGAAAGAGAGAGGTAAGAAAGGTCAGCCCTAGAAAAAGTTGATGGAGTTCTGTCCGGTTGATTTCTTTGTGGGTCCCATTTTCTTCTGATTTTTACTGTTCCGATTTTCTTCCTTTCTTATATAAATACCAAATTTGTAAAAAGGTATTAACCGAAATAAACACTTAGGAGTCGTACATTCATCTTTTGACATTTAGATTTCTTTGTTTTTGTCTGCTGACATTACATTATTTCCATAGATAATTTTGATAAAGATAAAGTGAATAATATATTTTTGTGGGTGGTTTTTAGAAGACATAAAGTCACTATTAATAAGCATGAAATATCCAATAATCAAAGTTAACCAAAAAAAAGAAAGAGGTGTTTTATTATTATAAGTAAGTTTGAAAAGTGCACTCGGGGGACCCAACAGATGGGGTCCACCTTCCATTAAAGATAACGTCAATAAACTGTAGTTCCCATCTTAAGATCTCTGCCGTTGATTTTAACATAGACGTATCTGATCAAACTGCTATCACTGTGAGTCTCACCTACCTTAGATGGTCCGATACATAAATTATTTGTCTGTTTCTTTGTTAATATTGTAATGTATTAACATTAATATAAAATTATCACTTAAATGCAAAAAATTGGGGGAGGACACTACTTCTACGTTTATTTTAAAAGTGTGAAATTCGATTCCATTTGTCATCAAAATACGAAGATGTTAAATATTTATAGGAAAATATTGGATTATTGGGTCGATCCGTTATAAGTTAGTGACAAAAAAAATACACTATAATCTTTTACCGGTTTTAAATCAATATGGTATCGAAATACTGATATAAGAAAAAATAGAATTATGTTTCCGCGATTGCCTTACCAATGAGTCGGCATCTAGGTTCTTCTTTTTTGCTTGATATCGAACATAAAACTCCGGCAACTGCATCCGAAATGATTTGAACTCCTCTGTGTGCATTGTAAAAATTGGTTATACTTCTGGATCATTTATTAATTTGATTAAATCCGTTGAGTTGGTATAAAAGCTGCTACAATAACGTCATATATTATGCAATCTCATCAATGTTTATCGCAGGATGAAAACACCATATAAAGTGGAGATAGTTCAGTGTGAACATTTCTCATTATTTATCGCTTGTTCTATCATGTAACTTCATGAGCCAACCAATTTCTGATGTGAATTTCCTATATTTCCATGAGCCTAAAAATAATATTATTATTAGGATTAAACATTTATGATTTAAAAAATTGGGTATTTTTATATAAAAAATGATGACAGAACAGAGACAACGGTGGTGACGCAATAATAGTATTGTCAGATTAATAATCTTACATCGTTACTGAGGCCTCAGAAACTTATGAAAAATGAGTGCCTGAGATATGATATATATTTTTATATGTATACGCTATTTGATGGTGACTGATGGGCCCATGGATCAACCCACTTAGCTCGATCTATCGTAAGTGGTGGGCCCCGTGAAACTGTTGTTGGACCCATTTTGAAAAAAGGGGAAAAGGAAGCAAATTCCGAAAAGCTTTACCCAAAAATGCAAAAAAAAAAAGAGAGAAAGAAAACTAAAGAAAAATCACAATAAGATTGGACTTTTCATTTTATAATAGAGAAAATTATTATTAAAATACTAAAATTTTGTGTTTGATTCATTTAAATATCGAAATTTTTAATGAGATATTTAAATAACGATATATAGTTAAATACTTCGATTTAGTTATACAATTAGTCAATATTAATATCAAAAATAACATTATTAACTATATTTTTTATTTTTTTATTTATAAATATCTAATTTTATTTGAATAAAATAAATAATAGAATTAAAAATTTTATCTTTGATATTAATATTGTCTAATTGTATATCTAAACCGATACATTTAACTATATATCGTTATTTAAATAGTTAATTAAAAAATTCGTTATTTAAATGAATCAAACATAAAATTTTAGTATTTTAATAATTATTTTATCTTTCAGGATATATGAAAATAATAAATAGTTTTTTGGATAGTTTTTCGAACGGCTTTTCTTCGTCAAGTCAAGAAAATATGCAATATGTTGTTGATGGGACATTTGGATTCAAAATTTCTAAATAGAAACGACATAGAGATGTATTTTAAAAATACTATAGAAGAAAAGAAAAGGTTAAAGGGAACAATGTTAGAGTCTCTGAGCTCTCGACTATCACTCTTTTTTGGGATGCACAGTTGTCTCCACGTCAAAATGTCCCTCACGTCACTTTGGTGACACACTCCTCTCTCTTTCCTAATTTTTTCATTACATTAAGTATCTTTGTGTTGGACTAATGGTGTTTTTTTATTTGTTCAAGTGTCTCTAATTAGTGGATTAAATTTTGTAAAACTTGAATCTAAATTGTTTTTTTTTCTCAAAAAATTTAAGGTTTCTTTGTTAGTTTTGGATACATAACATGAAATGGTAGGGGTAGGTAATTTGTCTATAGTTAGTAGGGTAATTGACTAAAATAACACTATTTCAAGTTTTTATTCTAAATATAACACTAGTCATTTAAATTTCCAAAAATATCTCAAATTTAATATTAAAATAATTAAAAATTTTATTCCTAATGAAAAAAAATTTTAACTCTAAATTGAAAAAAGTGAACCCACATATTATGTTTTAATTTTATATATAGTTTATATAAGGTAAATAATTATTTTCACATAATAATTTATGCTATTTTTGGAATTTTAATTTTAATATGCTAAATTTTGAAGATAAACTTAAAATTGTGCTATTTTAGAGTATTACTCTAGTTTAGTTAGTATTTATTCAAATGATATATTTTTTTCAAAAAAGCACGTTGAATAAAGTCTGGCATGTAACTAGAATAACACACACATAAAAGTGTAGATGTTGCGATCTAATTACAGCGGACTAGTGTATACTATTAAATTACATAATCAGTCGAATTGTTATGAGAGTCGTTTCTACTTTTCAAGATCGTACTCATATATCAATTATGTATATCTATATAAGAGCACTATTTGGAAGACTTTTAGAGAGAGGCATGATAAGCAAAACTCATTTTATACGACCAAACAATCAATTCTAGCGATGATGCTGATCGTAGGGACCAATTTCTATCATCTCTGCACTCTACGACCAAAAATAGTTAAATCATTTAGAAGAAAAAAAAGACAGCGACCAAGTTTTTGCTTGTAAATCAAATATGATCAGACATGAAAATTATATCTTGTTTTGTCTCTTATCACCTCTGAAGAACATTACCAATCAACAATTCAAAACTAAATTAATAAAAAAAACTATAAGACCAAGATGAGTAATAGTAAGAAGAAAGTAATCGTATCAAGAAATTGAGTAGAAATCACAAAGCAAAATTACGGTTTTGATAAATTTTTTATTCCATACTTTATGGTGTCAAATGTAAAGCCAGAGAAGGAAACACACTGATTTGCCCTCTTCTCATCAATAAAATAGCAAACTTCGTTGTTCTTGTGGCTCTCTTTTCTGTTTACTGATTATTATTCCGATGAAATGAAAAAGAAAGCAGAGGATGTTTGAAATCAATAGACGCGAGCTTTGGGAGGGAAAGTGTGAATCTCGTCGTCGAGAGTGTCCATGTGAACAGGCCTATACTCCAATCTCACTTTCTCATCTTCCCAATACCCTAATGTATGCTTCATCCATTCTCCATCTTCTCTTTTCTGCACAACAATTCACCAATTACTTTCAATATCATCATATTCTTTTCTCTATATCATATTTTGATTCATCATTATATGCTATTAGGAATCAAACCGTGAAATCTTCCCGAGCATGTGCTCCTCTGCTTTCCTTTCGTGCTTCCGCTGAATGCATTGTTATGGAAGCGTTTATCAAAAGATTTTCCAGTTCCAATGTCTCTATCAAATCAGAGTTCCTGCAGTAATTCATCATTTCCGGGATTAACAAACGTTTACATTACATTAATCCTATGTTATTAAAGTCTTAACTCTTTCTTCTTTTTTCTTTTTACCATATCAAACTCCGATCTTTCACCTGGACATCCCCAAAACTTTCCCAGGCCTTGTCTATTAGCTGACATCCTGTCATTATATCCGAACAAAAAAATGGTAAAGAAAATGGCTTGCGCTTGCAGGTGAGAGCTTTGAACCTATGCACAACAAAGTGTTCATATGAGACTTTTTTCTTTACCTTCTTCCAACGTTTCTTGCGTGCGGAAGACAGCTGCGTTGTTCTGCATCACTCTTTGCATGTTCAGTCTGATACTTGAAGTAGGAAGCGACCCTTTGGCGTTTCTTAACTTGTTTAGCCATTCAATTGTCTTCTCACCTGCATCTTTCTCAAGAGGTTTCTGTTTCTCCCCTGCACCAATATAGAAGAAACATTAGAAGAGAATTCACCTCTTCTTTTTCTTTATAATAGTAGCATTGTCTTGAGATCCTAAAAAAAACTAACCTGGCTTGTTTATCTCTGCAACCCTATTTGCACAAGCACGGCCAAACACGACAATGTCAAGCAGTGAATTTGCACCAAGCCTGTTTGCACCATGTACAGACGCACAAGCTGCCTCCCCAGCAGCCATTAGCCCAGGAACCACTGCATCTGGATCATCGCCTTTGATGGTAACTACCTGCAGGATTAAAAAAAAAATTGCTTTGACTGCTAGGCTTCTAATGCATCTTATGCTTCACTCCACACAAATTTCAGTAACGTTATCTTGAATGATTTTCCTGTTCTCACCTCGCCATGGTAGTTTGTTGGAATACCACCCATGTTATAATGAACAGTGGGTAAGACAGGAATTGGCTCTTTGGTAACATCAACACCAGCAAAGATGGCAGCAGTCTCAGAGATTCCAGGAAGCCTTTCTTTTAAGACCTCTGGTGGAAGATGATTCAAATGGAGATAGATATGATCCTTATGCGGTCCTGGAAGGTGTCACCAGAAGTTATCCAAGGTGAGTATGAAACTAAACCGTCCCAAAATAAATGGTTGGATACACCTTAATTAGCTTTGGATGGAAGCGTACCTACACCACGACCTTCCCTGATTTCCATAGTCATGGATCTGGAGACAACATCTCTCGATGCAAGATCCTTGGCTGTAGGAGCATATCGTTCCATAAAACGTTCACCTTCACTGTTTCTAAGGATACCACCTTCACCTCGAGATCCTGCGATTGTATAATGGACAAACACCAATGACATAATTGTAACAACGCACATTAAATCTTATATTGCAAGCAAATTCGAGTATGTGAGGAAAAGATGCTAACCTTCAGTGATGAGACATCCAGCCCCATATATACCAGTTGGATGGAATTGAACAAACTCCAAGTCCTACATAAATTTATGACGCAACAAGATTATTAGCATAAAAATGACAGACAAATAGATCATCCATGATTTTTTTGAAAAAAAAAAGAAACAGGTGGGCAAACCTGGAGTGGAAGACCAGCCCTTGCAACCATGGCATTGCCATCTCCTGTGCATGTATGCGCTGAGGTTGCAGAGAAATATGCTCTGCCGTACCCCTGGAAAATCATCAGTCATCAGGTGAGTGCATTTGCACTAACGAAAATACTTATATCATATTAAAAAAAACAGCTCACCCCAGTGGCCAAAATTGTTTGTGCAGAGCGGAAACGATGCAATGTTCCATCTTCCATGTTTAGTGCAATTACACCCTGGCAACTGCCTGCACAATAGGATAGGCATGTTGCATTTCAGTCCAAAATTAATCGATAAGAGCTATCAAACCAACTCATTAAACTAACTACTACTTCTGATTTCTACTAAAATTCCCCTACATCAAATAGTCATATACGAACAGAGGATGACAGTAAGAGGAGACTAACAGTCATAAACTTACCATCACTAGCCATGAGCAAATCCAATGCGAAGTATTCAACAAAGAACTGTGTGTTATGCTTCATAGCTTGTCCATAGAGAGTATGCAAAAGAGCATGCCCAGTCCGATCGGCAGCACAAGCACAACGATAGGCCTGACCACCTGATGGTAGAATAATACGAAAGCCAATATGAGAAATCTACTGAAACAAAGTGTCAAAGCTCTCAAAACAAAGTAAACTAAGAAGAACCAAAAACGCTGCCAAGCCTTTAGAGAACTCACCTTTTCCAAAATCAAGACTCTGACCACCAAATGCACGCTGGTAAATTTTCCCCTCTTCAGTACGAGAAAAAGGCAGGCCATAATTCTCAAGTTCAATAACTGCTTTTGGTGCCTCTCTACACATATACTGGATGGCATCTTGATCACCTACACAGTGCACAATGAAGGAAAAAGAATAGAAGAAACTCAGAAGTCTGCTCATGTAAAAACGGGAAATCGCAATGATCACAACAATAAAAATAAAAGAGAAGATTACCAAGCCAGTCACTTCCTTTCACAGTGTCATACATGTGCCATCTCCAGTCATCTTCGGACATATTTCCGAGTGCCGCATTAATACCACCCTTGACAGTTTTCCATATAATAAAACTCAAATCTCAAAGAAACCAAACTCCAAAAATAATAATAAAAATGATAGACAGAGGTTTTGTAAGCAAATACCTGAGCAGCGACCGTATGTGACCTCGTGGGGAAAAGCTTGGTAATGCACGCGGTGTTAAAGCCATGCTCCGACAAACCAATCGCCGCCCTAAGCCCAGCACCACCAGCTCCCACCACCACCGCATCATAGGTGTGATCCACTATCGTGTAAGAGGATCTCCCATCGGTCTGCTAAATGATCAACAGGGATTAAAATTAGCATCAAGCAACTTTAAATTGCAAACGCGAACGGATATGAAAAAATTAGCCCATTTTAAGCATTTCCTCGACAACAAACGGATTAATGGCGGACAAAACTAAGGTTCCTGAAGAGACTGCGTTAGTTCTCAAGCTTCGGATTCACGCGTGTTACATAGAATCGAATATGAAAATTAAGAAACGTAAGGGTAAGGAAGAAGAGAGATCATACCGAACCGGTGGAGAAGAATCTAGAAAAACGAGATCCAGAGAGTGAAGTCCTCGAAGAAGGAGCTCGAAAGCCACGAGAGACGCAGCGCCACATATTCTTATTGATTCAACAAACGAAACAGTTGCACGCAAATCCGAAGGAATGAAGACGAAGTTGTTTAGTTTCGACAGAACTCTCTCGTAGGAGGTTCCTTTAAGAGGAGACGCGAACGGAGGGAGAGATAGCCACCGAGGCCCTTGAAAAAAGAAAATTGGAAAATGATGACTTTTTCTGAAAACTCCTTTTGTACCCCTATCACCACACGATAATTACGGCTAAACCGGTTTGCTTTACAAACTTGAACTTCCCCAACTTGTAAATGTAATGGTCGAATTTGTCAATTAAACCCAACTGTTTGGTGCGGATTTATTCTTGTCGGTGTATCGTCTTCATTTCTATGTTATGATTCATTCAACACTATTCAGAAACGTTAAAAAATATATAATACCTGCTATAAAGGACCTATAATTATAACTTAATCACAATGTTTAACATCAAATCCGTTGTCGTCCAGCGGTTAGGATATCTGGCTTTCACCCAGGAGACCCGGGTTCGATTCCCGGCAACGGAGCTTTTTGAGCTTTTTAGCAACTCTCTCCCCACACAGTTGAGAGCCTTATAACAAAGCCCAACTCAAGATCCCTTTAATTAAACGACAAAATTATGGACTGCAAAGAAAAATAAGACAAATTACTCAAAGCTCATATAAGTAAAATCACATTGAGAGCAAATCAACATTAGTCTCATGTCTTTCAAATGGCTTCTTTTAAACTTACAAAAACTTGCAAGTCCCTCTAGTGACCAAATCCTTTTAGGCAAAAGTAATCTCTATAATGTTCGGGAAAAACTAACACACCAAACTGATTTCAATGTGTGGTTTAATGGTTCTAAACTGTTACGGAACAGTAGACCACCATCTAACCCAGACCCTTCACTGCAAACGCTTCATAAGCTTGTGGTTCAAGTAATCACTTCGGTCAATATCATCCTCGCCGCTTTTATCGTTTATATCAGTTTACCTTTAGCAGTTTCATCGTCATTAAGCAAGGCCAGTATGTCTAGTTCAGAGCTTTTTTACTTAAAAACAAAAAAGGATGCTTTTTTTTTACTTAAAAGCAAAAAACGATACTATTTTTTTCCTAAGGGGGATTAAAAAGATAAGAAATAAATGCTAAAAATATTGTCAGACGAAAAAGTAATTATGAGATCCAGAAAAGTATCATCACACGCACACAAATAAAAGTCTAGGAGATTTTATTGTTATCGCTACGGATAGAAAAGAAACGTCAGCGATCAGAAATCAATACTCACGTGACTTGGAACGCTCTGACCGCTTGTACTCTCGATCATCATAACGGTATTCATCTTCCTCCATTCGATCATGATCATAACGGTCACCGTACTGATTATAACGATCTTGATCACCTCCTTGTTCCTCCTCACGCTCGTACTGCTCGTAATGGCTTGACCGCCTACGCCCTTCATAGTACCCATGACCTTCCTCTGACTCACCTCGCCTCTGCTTTGACCCGCTCCGCTCGTAGTCTGCCTCTCTCTCACGGGATCTTCCCCCATCATCTTCATACTCACCCCTCTCATACTCCCGTTCCCTTTTCCGACTCCGTTCCCGGTCATGATCCCGAGTACGATCCCTACGGTCTCTATCTCCTCGGTCGCCCCTGCTCTCTCTTTCTCTTTCCTTCTCTCTACCGCGGTCTCGGTCTCTATGGTGCTTGTCTTCTCTATGACTCTCTCTCGGTCTATCACGAGATCGCTCACGATCACGTGACCGTTCACGAGACCGCTCATGAGACTGCTCGCGTTCCCTTTCTTTTCCCCTGTCACGAGATTTCTCACTGCCATGCACAACATCATCAGCCACAAAAAAAGCAACAACAAGTGGAAAGATGCACAATAAACAATTATATACCGCTCTTCACGAGCTCTTGGCTCCTCGGAACGGGACATTCTTCCTTGTGCTTGTTGTTGCTCCTCCTCACCAGCAATCTTCTCACCAGGAACTCTGGTTGTACCAAGTCCACCACCAAGCCTACGGGGACGCCAGTTTGGGACTGTTCTACCTCTCTCAACATCAACCAAAACTCTTCTACCATCAATCTTCCTTCCATCACCTTGTTTATAAGCAGCTATAAGAGACAAACAAGATGTATGTCAGCAACAAAATTAATATCTTGGAACAGATAAAAATGTTACAAACAGGTTTTCCGCACCTTTCATATCACGGGTGTGCAAGTACTCGATGAAGGCATAGCCTTTGGGTTTATTGGTTTGCTGATCAGTCACCAAATGAACCTGAGGAGTTGCAAAAATAAAAGACAAAAATAAAAACACAAACCCTACGAGAACTTGAACCAGCTTTCAGATACGGAGTGTTACATGTCAAACAAGAACATGCAACCTTTTTTTCTTAACAGGCTTCCACATCATCACCACATCAAGAATTGGCAGAAAAATGGATTCCATGGCAGCAAATTTTTACCATTTTTGAATGGTTTAACGACCCCTTACCAGGGTTTCAAAACTTCTATGAAATTTAGATATATATGTATATATACATAATGTACAATTTACCAGATCACCTTCACAGTAGCTGATAATACTTTTGCTAGCCTTTAAAGCCAGAAGACAGAGTTTTAGTAGATTTGCTTAATATACCAAAAGAGATAAGAGTTGGTATACTCCCTACTTTAATTACCGATAGTGTTTAAAGATCATACACTCACTGCCCAAAAACCCCAGAATTTCTGTAAGATGAATCATATTCTTAGGAACCAAATGAAACGGAAGAATTGGGACAAAAGTATTTCTTAGTAGCTTACCAGGATGGGTTTCAAGAAAAGTATACATCAGAGGATTATGAAACCAGCGTAAGGAATATATATCCTCTTCAAAGACAGGACAAAAAGTAAAAATTTACCTGATCTATACCTGTTCCTATAGTTTCTGAGTTGCCCCGAAACATATCAACCAAGCACCATGGAGCAGAGAGGTTGTGAAATTACACAATATTGACCGCAATGTCTTTTACTACTTACTTTATTTTAGCAGGTTATGAGAGCAAGGCCCAATGGCTTTAAGGAGACTAAAAGAAGGCAGTGAATAAAGGCAAAAAACATGGGAATTCAGAAACAGCTCAACTTCTGTTAGGTCTTAATTGTAAGTCAAAATACAGAATCTTGGGAACTTCTGTGCGAAAAATCAAACATACTTCAAGAAGAAAATGAAAGCGAGAAGCCATCTCAAAACATCTTACCGAGCCTGTTAGGGAATGCCCAGATATACATACCTGCTTAATTGGTCCATAAGCCTCAAACTCCCTTTTAATCTTACTCTCAGAGGTCTCGTAGTTCTGCAAAAAGACAAGGATACATAAAGTCAAGCACCATAAAGCAAACCGGTCTATGAAAGTCATGTCAACTGAAAGCAGCGCAACTTACAAGTCTTGCAACAAATAATGTCTTGTATGGATCTCCAGAAGCATTCGGATCATTATTCGGATCGTCTAGGACAAAATAGCAAAGAAGAACTTCAGTTCACCGTATTGTAGGTGCGTGAAGGTACAAATCAAGCCTAGGTAAAAAGTGAATTACATTTCTTTAGATCCTCTGCGGCCTTTTCAATCCCTTTCTCCAGTCGTAATTTATGAATTCGCTCCCTTTTTTGTGCCTGGGACAGGCAACAAACATGTAAAATCATGTCACTGACAATAACTCCACTGGTGCTTGTTTGGAAACCTATTGAAAATAAGCATAATGGAGAGATAGGTTGAGGTGAAACATACAGGTGTTTCAACTTCCGGCTTAGGTGGAGCATACTCTGGATCTCCAGGTTCAGCAAAGCGACTGACAAATTGAGCCATGCCTAAAAAGAAGTGACAAAATTACCTCAAAAGTCCATTATGAGTAAGGTTAAATAGACAAAGAGTAAGGTCAAACCCGTATAAGGAGGGCATTTTCTCTTCTCTGGTGGTGGCTGGAACTCCAATGGCGGTCGTGGCTCAAAGAGCTTCAAAAGATTGGGAGTTAGGCCAGTCGGATGGCTTTGACCCATCTGCAAATTAGCAAGAGATCATATTAACTTCTAATAAAGGCGAAACACTCCTAAAACGGGTTTCGAAGCTTTTCATGGTCAAATCCATTAAAACCAGTGGGCATAGTGATGTACAATCGATATTCAGAAGCGATCTAGGTCAACCTGTAAATCTCGAATACAGATTCAAGCGTCACGAAACAGTGTAATATAAATATCAAAAGCACTAATTGGAAGAGTTGGTTGATTATTCCATCGACAAACTTTACACCGAAACAGAACAGCCAAAATTGCATCACGAGTTCGTATCAGGATAATCAGCCAGACATAGAAAATAGGAACCAATAACACTAGTTAGAGGAAATGAAACATGTGAGCAAATCAGAGAAAAGAGATGAACCAGTTTAAGCTGAAGAACATTGGATCTGTTCTGAGTCTTAGCGCGAGCCTGAACGGCGGCGTTTTGGTTACGCATAAAAGGATCGTTGAAGTCACCCATGGCGAATGGCGATAAGAGCTCAGCTAGGGTTTTCTGTGGGAGGAAGGAGATGTGTTCGCTATTCGGCGGAGGTAGGATTAAAGATGGTTTTTGTTGTAGCGTCGGGATTTTTATATCAACTGTGTTTTATTTACTTTATCATTGGAAAAATGTCAAGACAAAACATTACCGACATTTAATTCGATCATATCAACATAGAGTTGGAAATTTATTTGGTTTAAAAGAATAAGGAGGCCAAAATAATCTCCAATTCACGTGTAATAAACAAAATAGAAATAGAATATAAATTAAAATATCATCTTTTGAAAATTTTGTTAATCTAAAATAATAAAACTAAAATTCCAAACATAACAAAAATTATTATATAAAATAATTATTTAGTTTAAATAAAATTAAAATATTTTATTTATATTCTATTTTTAAATTTATGTTTTCAATCTTTTTGATTAGAAAATATTTTCTTATTAATTTTATATTATTGTATTATAAATTTAAAATTAGTATATTTAGAATAAAAGTTATATATTTTAGAAAATTGTCCTTGATAAATATGATGCTATTTTATTTGATAATGCATTATTTTTTCTATGTTATTTAGATTTGATGATTTAAAACTAAGAGTTCCAACAATAAATGAGTGAGAAATAAATTCGGAGATTCTTGTTTTATTAATTTTTATTAGATGAGTACAAAGGAATGAGTCCATCAAATAAATAAGTTGATTAAGGATAAAAACAGTTTAATGAAATAGAACAATTCAATAAAATCCAAAAGGAAAGAAACCGGTGAAATCAATCTAAACTTTTGGATTTTTTGTGTATCACTTTTACGTTCATCTCAGATGTGTCGAGTTCGACTCTATTGTTTCTCGTATGATCATGATAAATCTTCGTATGAAAATATTGAAATATTATATCGGCGAGTTATGATATAGTGAAAAAAAAACGGTGAAATCAATTTAAACTCTTGGATTTTTTGTTTGTTCTTTTAAATGGACATTTTTTATTTATACTATTACGTCGACTAATATTTATCATATTTTTTAATTGTTTTTTCTTGTCGGAAATAGAAACAATTGATTTTGGGAGATGGACACCGGCTTCATTAAAAAAATAGACTCTTATGAACCTTTATGAGAAGATAAACTTCATTCAAAGCCAGTCAGTCAGAGCCGGTAAAAATAGAAACTTCTTCAAAAAATTGTTTTTCGATGATAGTGAAATGAGGAAAGAACAAAAAAAGATGATAGTTAAATAATATATTTTTTAATTTTCATGCCCCTAGTGAAAGAAAAAAAACAACTCTTTAAGTATGAACAATTTCTTTTTTGTTTTGGGATGAGTTTGATATTTTCTGACATGAAGTATATGTATGGTCACGCCACGCCGGTCGAAGAGACGAAGACTACACTACCTTTTAGTAAAACTCCGACGAGTTAAAGAAGCTCCGTACTCCGTAGCTATTTCAATCGACGGTTGTTTGGTTTAGATATTTGGTTAAGAATCTTTGTCAATTCTCGTACACTCTGCAAACAAAGTATAGACAAAACAGAGACATATGGTTAAAGACATACAAACTAACCAAACAAAGAAAATCAAGGTTTCGAAATAGGCAAATTCTGTTTTTTTTCCCTTGCCTGATCATGGATTCACTAGATCAATTCTTATTTACAACTCTCCTAACCATCAACGTTGCTAAATAACTTGGGATCTAGCAAGAAGTATCAGGTTGAGAAGATCATCAGGCCTGCTTTATTTTGTTTCTTACTATAGTCTCTACGATTAACCAGATCAACATCCTGCAAGTGGATTGTCGCAACCAGACCAATGCTACTGTCATCTAACATGTCACGTGGAGGAAAGAAACCGAACATCCAAGCATTTCAATCTTTACCTTGTGTAAATTTTTGGAAGTAGGGTTAAATGCAGACAGGTAAACCATAGTATCTACGTAATGTAAGCTTACAAATAGACAACCATCACTTTATAGTTATGCAGGCATCTTCAAAGCGCAGAACCAACAAAACCAACAAGCTTTCATCCAAACATCCTACACGGGACACTAACCCTACAGCAAGGGATCAGCCAACATCCATATTAGTTGCTTAAGATAGATATATGACCTCGACCATCACTAAGAGCGATTACATGTTTTTCTTCCCTAGTTGCATGATTTGGCTTTACAAAAGAAAAAAAACTAAAGTTCTTTGGCCGGTACAAAGATAAAAGTGTTGCCCATAAGGAATGAAGCCGCTCTACTAACACTTATGCATAATACTAATATCCATTCTCCAGAATAAATGACAGAATTTTTGGAAATACAATCATGAGACAACCTCTGCCTTATTTCAGCGGCGAAATTGATACGCAAATCAAAACTTTGATCTTTGTCTTTCTTATTTCTTGTTGTGTCTCGTCAAAAAGAGGAATGTGCAGTGGTAAATGTAAAACCAAAACTAACCACAATGAATCTATGGCCTAAAACAACACACTGAGATCATAGTAAAACCACACAAAGAGAGGAATGTGTAGTGTTCAAAGGTATACGGAAGTCAGATTCAGTATTCAGAGATCCTCACCGTTGAATGAACCGGAGGCGGATCTATGACAACGGAACGAATAGACATCCTCGCGATCTCCGAAATGGCAGCTTCTACCACATCAGGTGCATCACTCGTCAGCTCCTCGTAAGCAGCTTTGAACGCTTCCTGCCAAAACCTCGGTAATCTGATACGACGGCCATTGTTATACACATCCCACATGTGCTTCACCACTTTCTCCCTCTCCTCCATTTCCTGATCTCACAATCAAACCCCAATAAAAAAAACAGCCACGGAGTCGGAAACTGAAACGAGACCACGAAGACTCACGAGAACATCGAGATCCTCGTGGATCGGAAAGACTAGATCGTCGGTGAAATGGTTTATGTTTCCAGCTGACCACCGGAGATTCACGGTGCCTGTAAGCATTGACCAGAAAGCGAGTAGAAGAATCGCAGCTAAGGCCCAACACTTGTATCGACCTTTCGAAAAGAGGGAAGAATAACCGCCGTCCTTCTTCGCGTTCGCCGAAACCGCCGTAGACGCCACGGCGGAAGAATTGCTTAAGGTCAAGGTATCAACATCCTTCATTGGCGCAGAGGTGAACGATCGGAGAAGAACAAG
The DNA here is from genome assembly GCA_018901945.1 of Pugionium dolabratum. Classification (NCBI taxonomy): domain Eukaryota; kingdom Viridiplantae; phylum Streptophyta; class Magnoliopsida; order Brassicales; family Brassicaceae; genus Pugionium; species Pugionium dolabratum. The sequence goes on along the minus strand of JAEVFF010000070.1, from coordinate 333,580 downwards.
TGTTGAATTTGTCTGTAATGGAGCGTTGTTTATCTTCCGAATCTGTGAAGAATAAGAAGAATAAGGAGAAAAGAGAGGAAAGTAGTTTGTTTAAATACAAATCCCCAAATTTACGACTAGACCGAAATGAATATATAATTTTATTTCTCCTTAGATTTGTTTTTTCATAGTATAGTATGATCATAATTTATCAACTATATTAAGCTTTTCATCATATAAACTGTCTCCACTGAAAACTGAATTTTTGTATTGGATTATGATTTGTGAAATGCTCTATCAAAATCAATATGATTTTGTTGATTGCATTATTAGTCTGATTTATACTAAGATTGTTTTTTTTTTCATATCCGAATCCATAGAAGACGTTTCCAATTACATAAGTATCTTAAGAATCATTGCGTCATAGTAACACTTTTTTTGGTTAATCTATTTGTTAATAAATAAGATGAATAAATAAATGTAGTAGTGATTTTAGAGTAATATTTTGAAATCATAATTTTAATATTTTTTTCAAAGTTAGCATTTTATATTTAAAATTGTAAAATAACAAAAATTATTTTATAAAAATAATTATTTACCATAACTAAATATAAATAAAATTAAAATATTATATTTGGGTTTTTTCCTAAATTAGAATTTTTATTAAAAAAAGTTTTAACATATTTTAATATGAATTTTGCTATTTTTAAAAAAAAATTAAAATGATGTGATTTTACTGAGACAATTCTGTAAAATAACAAATTTTAAAATTTTTATTCAAAAAATAGCATTAATAGATTAAATTTTCAATAATAGCATAATTTTAATATTATAATATATTAAAACTTCTTTTAATAGAAAAAATGAACTCTAAATTAGAAAAAATAAATTCAAATATAATGTTTTAAGTTTATGTTTAATTTATTTATAGTAAATAAATATTTTCATATAGTTATTTTTACTATTTTAAAATTTTAATTTTATAGGGTTAGATTTAAAAAAAAAATTAAAAATATTCTTTTTAGACTATTTCTTATTTTATTATTTTTCATATAAAACAGGAAAGAGAACTTTAAATGATATATTGAAAGTTTATAAACAAACTCAAATCATATTCTGATCAGTTACATAAATATCGAATAAACAATCAATCTGTTTAAATTATAGTATGGTTAAAGATATGTCCAAATTTACAAATCAATAAATATATTTTAGTTTACCCTACAAAATTAAAAACAATATTTAATTTGAACTTCCTCACCACTTACAAATTAACTGATTAAATTATTCCATTAAAGTAATTACATTGTTGCTTAATCACTTAAAATCGGGTTTAACTTTTTCGGGCACAACAATACAAAACTATTTTTTTTTCGATGTGTCATAAGTATTACAATCGTCTATCGATCAAAAAGTACATGTTGTATCTTCAAACCAATATGGTATTGATGTATTTATATGAGAAAAGATGACATTTCTCGTTTTTGTGCTTCTGGCTAATCTGTCCGCATGTGTATTATTTTTTCTGGATTGATACATGAGGGTGAATTCTGGATAGCACTGTCGGATCGCATTGAATTCCTTTATCTCTATTGAGAAAGCGAGCCATCTGCTTGGGTGTTGAATTAGTTGGATGAGCTCTGTAGAATCCGTGTAGAATTATACACAATATCTTTGCATTTTATGCAGAATTTGCATTGCCCATAATACAAAACTAATTTTAAATACAATAAATTCGCTTATTCAGATGATTGGAAACTGTTAGGTGTTTTGGACCATATGTTAAGGAAGTTGTGAGCTTGCAGAATAGTGTGTTTATGGAGGGACCAATTTCAACTTTAATAAGTCTTCTTTGAAACTAACCACAAAAAAAGGGAATAGAAAGATGGCCAACGTAATTAATTTGAATGCTTTGAAGTCAAATGCTAGTTCTAATGGATATTTTGCACGAAAGGGACACTGTTAGGTTTACATTTTTGAATGAAATCTCCATCTTAAGATAATCCCCTCATGGTTAAATCCTTAAATTAAATACAACTATTTGATCGGAAAACATTGCTAACAATCTAACCTCAATACATATAAACAATCACACAATAGTAATCTCATAGATACCATTTTATCTTACCTATTTTTATAGAAAAAAAGAGAAAAAGAAGATGACTGAAATCAGATTTTCATTGGTTGAGGTAAATTGATTACATCTCAATTGTATTTATCAAAAAATTATTGGGTTTACTGCCGTCAAATAAAGAAATTTATATGACTAAATATATTTTAATTCGTATTTTTTGGGTTTTTGTTTAATTAAATAAATTGTATTTTTTTATATAAATTACACAAAATTCATAAATTTTTCTAATTGTAGAAATTATATTAATGTTTATACGTTAGATAGCTATTAAATCTTATTTTAATTCGAAATTTTGGTTTTAACTTGTGTTTATTATGAAATTAAAACTAGATTTTTGAAGTAAAAAAAAATTTAATAACAATTTAACGTGAAAACATTAACGGAATTTTTGTAATTGTAATCATTTATGTAATTTATGTAATTTACAAAACAAAAACATAATTTATGTAATTTATAAAAAAATTAAAAAAATATAGATAAAAATATATTTATTGGAATAAATTTATATAGTTGACGAAAATAAAATCAAAATTATTTGAAAAATCTATGGCCAGAAAATCAAAAGGATTGAATGTGTTAGCCAGCTGGAATCTGTGAGCTCTACAGAATCGTTTGCGCAAAAAAAAAACGTGAGTGTTGTCTTTTGTCTCTTCCAATTTGGATTTGGGCTGTTTGTCGTGGTCCATGTCCTTCTTCTTTGATTGGGCTAAAGCTATATGGCATGGTATGGTTAATAACAACATTTGTACGATCAATATGGTTATTATGCATCCACAAATTATAATGTGACATTGAGTAACAAGGAGGTAGCTTTATGGTTACATATTTCCTTCTCACTAAGGTTATCCCAAATCGTCAATAAAGCATCTCCAACTATATCACCAAATTTAGAATTTATGTTTTATATTTGTTGATTAATTCCAAATTAGACTTATACCCACGCTATATGTGGGGAAAAATATTTCTAAATTATATTTTATTAGTAAATATAAATTAAATATTTATATAATTTTAACTTTTATTTAAAATTATTTTATCATTAATTTTTGTATATATAAATTAAAAAAATTATTTTTTTATAAATTTAATACTATTTTTTGGTTAGTTAAATAAAATATATTAATACTCTAACCAAATTAATAACAATAGCATATATTGTAATTATTCGTATAAGTTAAGTCTATTTATATATTTATTTAAAATTTATTGTAATGATAAAACGTAAGCATGATATTTGTGTTAATAACACGTAAGAGTAAAATTATTTTCTTAAATTATTTCTCAAATAATATATTAGAGATTAGGTAATAACTTAAATCTATTTATATTTATTTGAAATTATTTATAAATTATCATATTAAAAATTTAAATAAATAAAAAATAATTGTTTTTGTAAATATAATACTATTTTTTGGTTAGTTGAATAAAATATATTAATTCTCTAACCAAATTAATATCAGTGGTATTTATTGTAATTATTCTAATAATTTAAATCCTTTTATATATTTAAGCTGAAACTCGTTGTGGTGTTAGACATATTAACATGATATTTTTTGTTATTAACACATCATGGTAAGATTAATTTGTTAAAAAGTTTCTTAGATGTTTTATTGAACTTAATATTTATATATTGTTCTCCGAATTTCTAGAAAAGGGAACTGGCGGTGTAACAGTGCGCAGAAATACAAGCTAGTTTGTGTTACTTTAAACCACCTGTCGTAGTCATGTTTATCCAACGGATGCAAATCGGAATACTGAAAACACGTGGCAAAATCTGAGTGTCTGAAAGGCCTACAAGAATACAGCCATAAAACGTTAAAACAAAAGCTGAGTGTGTATGAGTATGATACCAAAAAGTCAAAGTCAACAAAATCAGACAAGCATTGCATTAAACGGGTTATAATTTCGTTAATGAAAACCTATTGCTACACGACAAAAATTCAACATAATATTTAGTCGCATGACAACAAAATTGGAAATTATTTTACGGTCCGACAAGAGGACGGTAAACCGCTGTTTTGACCCCGGCTAAGGACAGTGACAGTACATTTTGTTGTTAAATCACGCGTTTTCTTACAATACCAAACCTTTCTCTTTATAATTCACCAACCACAATTAAATATCTACTAGATTTATATCCACGCTATACATACGTAGAAAAAAATATTCGTAAATTATATTTTATTAGTAAATATAAATTAAATATTTATATAATTTTAAATTTTATTTTAAATTACTTCTAACATTAATTTTTGTATATATAAATTAAGAAAAGAAAAATAATTATTTTTTATGAATTTAATAATATTTTTTGGTTAGTTTAATAAAATATATTAATACTCTAACCAAATTAATAACAATGACATATATTGTAATTATTCGTATAAGTTAAGCTTATTTATATATTTATTTGAAATTTACTGTAATGATGAAACGTAAATATGGTATTTCTGTTAATAACACGTGAGAGTAAAGTTATTTTCTTAAATTATTTCTCAAATAATATATTAGAGATTAGGTAATAACTTAAATCTATTTATATTTATTTGAAATTATTTATAAATTAACGTATTAAAATAAAGAAATAAAAATTATTGTTTTTGCAAATGTAATAATATTTTTTTGTTAGTTGAATAAAATATATTGATTTTCTAACCAAATTAATATCTGTGGCATGTATTGTAATTATTCTTATAATTTAAATCCTTTTATATATTTAAACTGAAACTCATTGTGGTGTTGACACGTCAGTATGATATTTTTGTTATTAAGACGTGATGGTAAGGTTATTTTATTAAAAAATTTCTCAAATAATATATTAATATTAAAGATATATTTGATAAATAGACATTTCCTTGCATTTAAGATTACTATTGGAATTAGTAAGTAACTACTTATAGTCTAAGATTAATTAGACGAGAAAATGACAGCAAATCATTAGCAAACCGTGAAATGTGTTTTCTTTTATCTTTTAATCTAAAAATGTCTTCCTATGAAATCATTAAATATAATTATCAATGTACTTTAACAAAAGTATTAGATAAATCTTAAAGTCCAATATAAATCGATCACCATATTTGACCGAACAAGTCCTCTCAATCTTTGGAAATTCATATCATCGAGATGTGCAAAATTAACGTAAACTGATCCCAATTTTCTTATTCAATAAATAATAAATATATAAAATTAATATTTTAAGATATTTTTGGTCATCGATTGAAATCAATTAGTTGGTCAAATAATTAAGTAACATGTATTAAAAAACATGATCGGTCTTGAATCTAAGTATATTAAACATATACTTACAGCTTTTTCTTTGAAAAAATTGACAATCCAGAAATGTTTTTATACCTCTTCAATTTTCTATTTTAGAATCGAACAGAAAACGATAGTCATGTTCGTTTGGCAGCTGTAAGAATCTGCGGCTGCGATAGATTATTGTTCGTTTAGCTGTCGCATGTACATGTGGTAGACACAACGGTCAGACGGTACGTCATACGTCGCAATTTTTTCGACTGCGGACTAAAACAGCGGTGCGACTAAAAATCTGCGATCAACCGCAATCGCAATCGCCAGCGACAAACAAACGAATAATATCGACTACAAGGTTGACTGTAGCTGCAGTTACAGCCGCCTGCGGCGACCAAACGAATAAACACTGATGTTATTTTATCTAAAGAGTAATAAATTTCATGGGAGTTGTAAATTTTGAGTTTTTGGATATTTTTTTTACATCATTCAGATAGATACTTGGAACTTGAAAGTGGACACAACTATAAATAAAATGCCGGTAAAATAAAAAGAATAGTATAATTGTCTCCACATAGAGAGAGAAGAAGAAGGCTGACAAAGGAAAAGAGTTAAAAAAAGAAAGGTTGAAGCTTTCACAAAAAGTCTCTCACAAGCCGCCTTATTTTTCTTGGGTGATTCTTTACAGAAAAGAAGATCAAAATCAGTTTTTTTTTTCAGGAAGCCTGAACTGAGTATGGAACTATGGATAACTCATCTCCGGTGAAATTTCAATTCAACCTCTAGAGTAGATCAGTGGATGAAGGAAGCGTGTAAGAGATGAGTCTGGGTTCAATGATTAGGATATTTCTTGGGTATTGAAGTTTTGATTTTTCTTTTTCTTAAAAATACTTTGAGAGACGAGAGGTCCGAAAGAGTTCTCAGAAAAAATTGGTGGCGGAAAAGGGAAATAAGAAGTGTTTACGAAAAGCAGATTGACTGGTAGCTGAAGAAGAGAGATAGATAGGTAGAGAGAGAGTAAACAGAGTTTGAGAGGAGAGAGAGAAAAGAAGAAGATGATAAACCCTAGATTGAGCTGAGATTTGCTCGTTCTTTTTGTGGGTCGAATCTGTGAGGGGAAAAGGTCGAATTTCGTTTCTTTGCATATGCCTGTTGATTTAGATAATTCCTCTACGGTTTCCGGCGATGCAAGCGTCTCGTCGTCCGGAAACCAAAATCCACCTCCGAAAAACGTAGGGAAGAAGAAAAGGAATCTCCCTGGAATGCCTGGTACTGTCATTTGGGTTTTTAGTTTGAGATTTTGTTGTTTGTTTTGACTGATTTTTTTATTTTGTCGCTTTGGGTTAAATCAGATCCAGACGCGGAAGTGATAGCTTTGTCACCTAAAACACTTATGGCAACGAATCGATTCGTATGCGAAATCTGCAACAAAGGTTTTCAACGCGACCAGAATCTTCAGCTCCATCGTCGTGGTCACAATCTACCATGGAAACTTCGACAGAGATCGAGTAAAGAAGTGAGGAAGAAGGTTTATGTTTGTCCAGTGGAAGGCTGCGTCCATCACGACCCGTCACGTGCTCTTGGAGATCTCACCGGAATCAAGAAACACTTTTGTCGGAAACACGGCGAGAAGAAATGGAAGTGCGAGAAATGCACGAAGCAATACGCTGTTCAATCAGATTGGAAGGCTCATTCAAAGATTTGCGGAACGAAGGAGTATAAATGTGATTGTGGAACTCTGTTTTCTAGGTGCGATCCGAGAAGATCTTAAAAACCCAGGATTTGATCTTGTTCTGAAACTTTAATAATCTTGTGGATTGGGTTTTGTTGCAGGAGAGATAGCTTTATAACGCACAGAGCTTTCTGTGATGCGTTGGCTGAAGAGAATGCTAAGAATCATACTCAAAGCAAGAAACTTTATCCAGAAACAGACACTAGGAAGAATCCAGTATCCGATCGTAAACCTCCAGCCGCCGTTGATTATCCTCCTTCGCCGCACCCGGCTCCTTCTCCGCCGTCGGTTGCTATAGCTCAAGCGCCGACTATTTCGGTTGAGTCTGAACCTGCCAAAATCGTATCTTCCTCGCCTTTTCCGATTCTGAATTCTTCAGGTACACAATACAACTCTTTCTCTCTCTCTCTCTCTCTGCTGGATGGAAATTTCTGGCTATTTTGGATTAAGTATCTTCGCCACACGAACAATTTCTCAATTCTCAAATATATAACCGAAGCAGGGAACAATTCCATGAAAATCGAAATGAATGATTGATGATCTTGGAGTTTAGTTGCTTTTGTCTGTAGCGCCGTTATATTTCTGAGTTCTGACTGTTTGATTTGTTCGTCGTCTTTCATATCCAATCCCATACGATAAAATAAATAATGCACAACTGATTCTGCTTTCTTCTTTTTTTTCAGAGTGTAAACACTTAATAGATCTGAAGTCTCAAACTTAATTTTAATGACAGTCACCTCCTTTCTTTAGTTGCAGAATCTCCTGAAAACAACTCTCCTGAAGTCATCATCGAGGAAGCTCCAAGAACAATCGGTTTCAATGTGAGCTCATCTGGACTAAGCAACAATCAGAGTAACAACAACGGTGTATACGCAGGCTTGTTTGTCTCATCAACAGCTTCGCCTAGTTTATACGCTTCCTCAACAGCTACTCCAAGTCTGTTTGCATCATCTTCCTCCGTAGAACCCATCTCTCTATGTCTCTCGACAAACCCTTCCATGTTCAGACCAACAATACATGAACAGCCACATTTCCTAACCCCACCTCCTTCTCAACCGGCAATGTCAGCAACAGCATTGCTCCAAAAAGCGGCCCAAATGGGTTCCACCGGTTCAGGAGGTTCGTTGCTCCGTGGATTAGGCATAGTTTCAACTACTTCGTCATCTATGGAACTTAGCAATCAAGATACGGCATCCTTAGCGCCAGGTCTTGGACTGGGACTACCTTGTAGCGGCAGTGGTAGCGGATCTGGTCTAAAAGAGCTCATGATGGGGAATTCGTCAGTGTTTGGGCCTAAACAGATGACGCTTGACTTTCTCGGATTGGGAAGAGCTGTTGGTAATGGTAGTAACCCAGGAGACGGATTGTCAGCTCTGTTAACTTCTATCGGAGGTGGTGAGGGAGTCGATGTGTTTGAATCCGGGGAGTTTTCAGGCAAAGACATGGGTAGAAGTTCGTAAGAAAGACAAAGAAGTGAAAGTAGAAGAACAGTGTAGTATATAGTTGTTTTTATGTATGAATCAGGTTTAGATCTTTTGGTATGTTGTCGTAGTGAAGCCTTCTTTAATGTTATTCCTCAAGTGGTAGTACATAAAGTTGCTCGTAGCAACAACAACAAAATATATTGACTTTTTTCTTTCATAGTGCATTATTATATACAACACAATTTGAATAGTAACATACGAGATAAACTATGGTGAGACGATGGCGAAACTACTATAAGCCATTACACAACATTTATGATTTAATATTTGGTTGATGTCTCTATCATAAGTTCCATGTTTGTTTGCATCTAAATTCAACATTAATTGTTGGATCTTAGATTGTGGGAATGGAGTGTGTTAGATCAACGGTAAAGTTTATCGTAATTTATTTGGAATAAAAGATCTCAAAATCAAAGAGAAATATGTATTATATTTTGCAAATCTATTACAAATTTTTTGAGTTTAGTAGTGAGTCCGAGCTATTAAAAACTTATATCAAATTATAACAGGAGCCTCCTCTTTTATATTTTCAGTTAGTTTCATTTTCAATATTGTAATCATTGTCATTTTTAAATGCTTATAAATGTCATTTAATGCTGACATATTATCCGCTAGTCGATGAGATCAGACAGATATCTGACCTGTTCGGCGGCTCCTCGACAAAGACGTACCCACTCTCGATAGAAATGGATATTCATCCTACTAGGTCTACTTACTTTGGGCCGAGCTCGAAATTGCAGAAAGAGCGCAAACCACTAGAAACAATTTAGTATTATAACGCTGAATCTATTTTTTTGCATTAGTGGGAAAAAACAATCGTAGATGGGACTGACTTCACTTCTGAGTAAAAATTATGTTTTTTTGAATGTAGGATCTTTTCTAGAAAAAAAAAATCAAAGCTAAAACGAGCTACTTTCGGACAACACAATCTGAAATATACCAATCGACTTGACTAGTGGAGAATCGACCTAAAGATTTTTGGATTTTGATGTTTCAATCACAAGGTAGGTCCATAACAGTGATGGAATTATCATTACAATTCAACCCAAAATGGTTATGTCTCTCATTTACTTTTGAAGATTAGACATTACACCAAATTCTTCAATATAATTTGCCCAAATAATTGTAACCATGGTACTTTGAATTTTGGAAGCCATAGATTTATGAAGCCCATTAATATGAAGACTACAGAACTATTACTATTGGGCCTTAGATACAGTCTCTCCAAGGACCAGCTGATGCCCATCGGAAACCGAACACGAACACACAAAACTTTGCAGGATTAAATTCCGTTTTTACCCTCAGCAACTGATGAAGCGTATCCCGTAAACTGGAAATCTTTCCTTCTCGCCTCCTTTCCTCTCTTGCCTTTCTCTGGCTTTCACTTCTTCAATCCAAGAGACGGGAAAATCCCCTGAAGATTGAAGAATCCGGTAATTGTTTATCTCTTGAGCTGGTTCTGTTTGTGGTGACTGATGTAGTTTTGTTCTTATCAAAACCTTTTCTTTTATTCATTATAGGCTCTAAGGTTTATGGTTGATTTCTGGGGTTTTGGTGTAATTATAGCTGTGAAATTTACGGGTTTTCTTGATTCAGATGTCAGCGACTGCTCTCTCGAGATTAAACCCCGTCTCTCAATTTGGGTTTCAAAGAATACTAGCTAGGAAAAATAAGAGCTTCTTCTCCATTTTCGGTGAAAGGAGTTTGTTTTCTGATAGCTCTCGATTTTTTCTAGCCGGAAGGAGACGACCTATGGCTGCTTCTGCTTCTTTGCCAGTGTCTGGGGACGCTTGCTTGGTCGATTTGGTTACAACCTGTGCAGATGGCTTAGATTTCACTAAAAAGCGTTCAGGTCCTGGTTGCTTCACCGTTGATTTTCCAGTAGCTAGCATGAGACTTGGGAAGAGAGAGGGAATGAAGAACCGATTGGTTTGTCACTATTCTGTCATTGATTCGCTCGAGAAGACTCGTGCACTCTTTGGACCATTGTCGATGAATGTTCATACATCCACTGTTGCTTGCTTCTCGTTAGAACCAGCTCATGAGCTGTCTTCTCTTAATGGTGGTTCACAAGACTCAGAGCTTCCAGGTTCACCACTAACTACTACATCTCTTATGTAAGTTTCTTGATACTTTCTAAATCATTTTGTTATCGAGGAAAAACAGATGATTAAATGTTGAATTTCCGTTTGAGCAGGAGTCTGAAGCTAGTGTCCGGTTCCTGTTATCTCCCGCATCCAGAAAAGGAAGCTACAGGTGGAGAAGACGCTCACTTTATCTGTGATGAAAAGCAGGCTATTGGAGTTGCAGATGGAGTTGGTGGTTGGGCGGAGGTTGGTGTCAATGCCGGACTGTTTTCTCGTGAGCTAATGTCTTATTCAGTATCAGCGATTCAAGAACAGCCTAAGGGTTCTTCTATTGACCCGTTAATGGTGTTAGAGAAAGCACATTCTCAAACCAGAGCCAAAGGCTCGTCCACGGCTTGTATCATTGCTTTAACTGATAAGGTTGGTTTTTAATTCAGAGTTTGGTTGTGAATGAACAAAAGTGTTTGTTCTTTCTGTTGAAAAGAGTTTGTTGCTCATTTGTTAAGGGCTTACACGCAATTAACCTCGGAGACAGTGGATTCACTGTGGTTCGAGATGGAACCACGGTTTTCCAGTCACCGGTTCAGCAGCATGGATTCAACTTTACTTACCAATTAGAGAGTGGAAACGGTGGTGATGTCCCTAGCTCTGGTCAGGTCAGTTTCGAAAGCTCATTGATCTTCCTAAAGCTCAATAAAACTGCAAACTGATAATGCTTGGGATTTCAGTTTTGTATAAATAGTAACCATTGCTAAACCGATTTACTATGTATCTGTTTGGAATGGTTTATAATCGAATTAATATCTTCAGTTTTCAAAGGAAAAGGATACGGTTTTGGTTTTGGTTTTTTTACAACCTTTCAAAAGCACAGTAGGATGATTTTGCGTCTATAACTGAATGTTTGTTTTCCAGGTTTTCACGATAGACGTTGAATCTGGAGATGTGATTGTGGCAGGAACCGATGGCGTGTATGATAATCTCTACAACGAAGAGATTACAGGTGTGGTGGTTAGTTCGGTTAGGGCAGGTTTAGACCCGAAAGCCACAGCTCAAAAGATTGCGGATTTGGCACGTCAGAGAGCAGTTGACAGAAAACGGCAGAGCCCTTTCTCAGCCGCGGCTCAGGAAGCTGGCTTCAGGTATTACGGAGGAAAGCTTGATGACATCACTGTCGTCGTCTCTTACGTCACACCAGCTCCTTGAGAGACCAAACTAATCCTTTTTAAGTTCAATTTTTGAACGGTAATAACTGAGGCCCCTCCAGATCATGAACTATGTATTTTGTCGGAATCAAAAGCTAATATTATCAAACGTGAGTCGGTAGTTATATTATTGGTATAAGTGTATTTATTAAGGTTAAACACACAAAATGTCTGCATATATTTTTACTATGATCAGCTATAGTGACTTTCTTCTAATTTAGACAACAGTTTGTATTGAAATATCAAACCCAAAAAGAACCAAAACTAAGCCTAACAAAAAGTATGTTCAAGTTTCCTTTCCTATTACTCCATCAAGTTCGTATATTGATATACCTTTTTTTTTTATTCACCAGAGTTTCTCACTTAGACATACAAGTTTTGAAGATGTTGATAAAAGGAACGATCATATTCATCACTTTATTTTTCTTCTTCTTCTTCGTCATCTTCAGCCTGGGACAATCAGAGACAGCATGTTCTTGAACCAGCTTGCTTGTTGAATCCTCGGTAGCTACATTGGCTTTGCTATTGGATACAGTAGTATCATCATCATTGTCTGAACATAAGCTTCTGAGCAAGTTTGTTAGTGAAACTGTAATCTCTTTGAATTCAGGACGAGCGTTAGGATCCTCTGCCCAGCATTGTTGCAGGATAGAAACAGCTCCTTCTGGAAGATCCTCCACACTTGGTCTCTGGTTCTGGAGAAATCAAATGATCCGTAAACAGATCAATTTCTTATTCAAGTGATTTTTGAGCTTGAAATATGTGGCTTACTTACTTTGCTAGCAGCATAAGCTACAAAGATGTTGTTCTTTCCTTTGAAGGGGGTTTTGTTGGTAAGTAACTCCCAGAAAACAATGGCGAAACTGTAAACATCCACCTTATGATCGTAGTGTTTCTTTTCACCGATTCGAAGTGGCTCATGGCTGAATAACTGACAAACAAACAAACAAACATCATGTGAAAACAAGAAAAGATTGAAATCTATTTTACGGATCAAGAAACTTGAAACAATCACCTCAGGAGCCATCCATCTGTAGGTACCAGCTTCACAGGTCATGAAACCTTTAGTCTCTTCTCTAGCAAGTCCAAAATCAGCCAACTTTACATGTTTCTGATCAGCTGTTAAGAGCATATTTCCTGCACAGAAACCAATCTTCTTCAGTTCACATTCTTGATACCTCTTTGGGTGATACAAACCAATCTTCTTCAGTTCACATTCTTGATACCTCTTTGGGTGATACCGCAGTTTAATTAAATTAATTACTATACCTGGCTTCAAATCACGGTGAATGATGCCTTTTGCATTCAAGAACTCCATCCCCCGAGCAATATCCAACGCAAAGCTAATCGAGAGCTTTAGATCAAGAGGCTTTGGACGATTAGTCAACATAAACTTCTGAAGAGTGCTGCCTTCCATGAGTTCAGTAATTATCATCAACTTTGGTTCTATGCAGGCCCCAATAAACTGTCATCAAAAGGATCTTAGCTAACAATACATTGTGAGATTACCAACAACCTACGAGATAAGGCCAACATATGAACACAACCAACACATCACAGGCACCATATTACCTGCACAATGTTTTCATGTTTAATCTTGGAGAGTAGCAAAACCTCTCTTTGAAACTTCTTCTTCAACTCAATGCTTACAGCAGATGTTCTTTTAGGCTGGAATATCTTCACTGACACAGGGGTAACTCTCTTGAACCTATAATCATCGATAGAGAAATGTTCTTTAACCCATATGCTAATTCAAGAATCAATAACAACCATGTCGATATTACTCACTCGAGTAATTGTTAACTCCATTGGGACCTAATTCAAATGACTGAGGCAATATCTTAGTGAAACCGGTTACTTAGTTTCTTTGCATCAGACACATACACCTACTCAAGAAAACTATGCATAAATTCGTTCTTTTGTAACTGATTGAAATTGTCATTCATGGTTTCTCAGTAACATTTATCATTCATAAAAACCATTCAAACTGTCTAGAAAAAAACTAATGCTTAGACTTCAAAAGCAGTTTATCCTACCTTCTTCATCGATTGATTTAATCGAAATTTAAGAGTCGCAAAACCCTTGTCCATCCAACATTGCCGCAGGTTAACATAAATCATCAAATTTTGACCAAGAAACCATCTTTATAGAAATCCTAACCAGTATAAAGATCCCAACAAACAAACAAAAAACAAACAGACTGCAGCTTACTGGAATCAGCAATAAGCCCTGAAACCTATACTGTCTCGTAAAATGTTTATGACTCGAAAATTTTGAAGAAATAACAATATCAAAACTCAAAACGAAGATAAAGCAAACAAAGACCGAAATCAAGACAGGAACAAAACCCGAAACCAAAAGACGGATTTTAAAGTAGGAATTGAGAAACAAAAAGAACCCACAATCCTTTGTAGACTTTTGAAGATGAGCCTTCTCCTATCACTTCTCCTACAGATACGTCTTTGAAATCGACAAGCAAGTCTGTGCTGATACTGAAAGCGAATTGATCGTCAGAATCGACGTGTGAGTCGTCGTCGTCCGATTCAAACGACTTGAGACCATGTGAAGACACTAGAAATGGGTAGTTTGGATAAAGCGTTTTATCCGCCGCAATATCCGGCTTTTCCTCCATTGACGGTGCTCGTTGGTACCCGCGAGGTCTCATTCTGAAGTTCGCGAGGATGACGAGAAAGAGTAAAATATGTGACGCTGCGGATTTATACACGCGAAATGGTTGGGGTGTTTTTGTAAATTGTACAAACTAAGGGAGCTTTTCTGGAAGACAAAATTTATTCAAAAAGGGGACTGGATGTAGAACGGGAGGGAAATGAAGGGGAAACTTTATAATATGCCAATAAATTCACATATTTTTATAATACATGAACGGGAGGGAAATGAAGGGGAAACTTTATAATATGCCAATAAATTCACATATTTTTATAATACATGAACAAATTCTATTATATTTTTTTTTCGTTAGATCACAACGGACCGATCCAATAGCCTAATATCTTTATACAAAGATTTAGCACCCTCCTGCGAGGAGCGGTGAAGTCGAACTCCACACCTCTGGATGGACGTAGAGATGGTACAACCACTAGTCTTCTTGCTCCTCCCATTCTATTATATTTTTATAACTTGCAAATGAAGGTGGAGTCGAACTCCACACCTCTGTGATGGACGTAGAAATGATACAACCACTAGACCTCTTGCTCCTCCCATTCTATTATATTTTTATAACTTGCAAATTAAGTTTGTTGATCGAAAAACATATAAATAAAGATTAGTTGGAATATTAAAATGAGAATGTTGGGTTTTCAAAAATTATGATGATTTATACGACAAATTAACATGTAACAGATTATACAATTTTATCTTTTAGTTCATTGTAGATATTTAGTTGTAATAATTTCTTGTAATGACATTTTTGATAAAAAAAGATTTATCTGGTTGAATAAAAGGAAACTTATCTATACAGGATTTTTAATAGCTAATAAAAAACATATAAGTAATCAGATTATAAATTTCTGTTTCAATTGAATATTTTTTTTAATATTAATTAGAAATTAAAATTCATAAATTTCCTTATTTACTATTTTATTTTTAATTTAAAATTCATGTATCAAATTTTATTTAAATTTCCAAATATATTTCTTTTAATTTCCAAATATAACATATATGTTTAAAAAAAATTGTTCCAAATGTAGTTTTAAAATTACAAAAATAACACAAAATTAATATTAAAATAATTTAAAATACCTTCCTAATAATAAAGATACCTTCCTAATAAGGAAAAATATAATTTTAAATAAAATAAACAATAGTTTACAACAGTTTAACAAAGATTCTATTTCTAAAATAAACAAAAACATTCTATTCATACATAAATTGCAAATATTTAGTTGTTAAAAAACTAGACATACAAACCATTCCAATACTCCATATTTTGAAGATAACTATTATCTAACATATAGAATGGAATGTTATAATTATTTTCGGGGGCGAATTCTAAATCAATTGGTGCATCGTAGGCTTCAACAGAAAGTGATGAGCTTGAACTATTGCTTGACATTTCTTCAATTCGTTCTGATAGTTTTCGAATTTCATTTTGTGCCTCATCCAATTGTTCTGTGAGTTTTAATATCTACACATAAAAAACACATATGTAGTCAATACAATGTTTTTTCTTTGATGAAAATATTCACTAGAATGTTAACATTTGAATGAAATAAATCGATATATACTATAAAAACTAATTATCACATACTTAAACGTGAAACACTTAGAAATTAATTCAATATATATATATATATATAATAGAGTTAGACTCACACTTTGTGTGAAAAAAAATTCAAATATTATAACTAATTATTTATTTAATAAATATAAATTAGATATATATATATATATAATTGATTTTTTATTTAAATTATTTTTAAAAAAATTAATATTGTTATACAAATAAAATTTACAATAAAAATCAGATTATACAAATAAATTAAATTATCAATATCTTGGAAAGATAATATTATTAAATAGTTAAAAATTGTAGATGTGATAAATATTGAATTATTCTAAAATTTGGTTTTATCTTTTATTTGACTAATTTTAGAAAAAATTAATATTTTATTTTATATTACGTTTGTCTTTTATCTTGAAATATTATGTATTTATATATAGTATAGTAATAAATATTGGTATAATAATATTTTTGTAAATAATCTAGTAAATTATGTTTTAGATAATATTTGATTTAAAAAGTTTTTATACTGTAATACGTAAGTATGGTATACTTGTAAATCAAACGTAAAAGTAAGGTTTATTTGCTAAAAAAATTTTCAAATAATATTTTAGGAATATATATATCCGAAAATTAAGAATACAAAGTAATTCATCTTAATTTAACAAACAGTTAAAACGAAATTGGGCAAACAAAAACAAAAACTCATTGAGTTTCTCTGTTTTATAATGAAAAGGAGATACCTGAGACTCGAGCTGACATTGGCCAAGGACGACGGTGTCGTGGTGGCTCTTTAGTTTGGCGTACTCTTCCTCGAGTTTCTTGGTCTTCCACCGTGCACGGCGGTTCTGGAACCAAACAGCCACTTGTCTCGGGTCGAGACCTAATTCTCCGGCAATCTTCTCCTTCCTTCCTGATTCTAGCTTGTGCTCGTTCCCGAAGCTGTGTTCAAGCATATTCACTTGCTCGTCGGTCAACTTCCTCTTCCTTAACATGATCCTTCCGATCTCCGCGGTGTCTCCTTTGTTCCTCCTCTTCCTCCGCCGCTTCACCGGTTTAATCAATCCTTCGCCTGATGATGATCCATCGATTTGGTTAACGATAATGCACTTTGAATGTTGGGTTTGGGTCGTGTAGGGGTACACTTGAGAGGCTAACACCATTTGGTCCTCCATTAACCTACCATGATCCATTTCTTCTTCTCTCTCTCTCTGGTTTTTCTGACAAGAGTTGCTGTTTTTCTCTGACTATATGTTTAAAGAAAGAATGATGTAATAGGATATGACTTTGGTGAGGTTGAGAGTCCTTAAGATGCTTTTTATAAATAAGCTGGACGACTGTGACCTTATCCTGGGTTTTAATTCCCTTTATTTTACACTTAATTATGCCATTATTATTATTTAAAAACTTTGTATAATGATTAAAATTTGTGTGTAGTATGATAAATAATTAAATTACAAACATATCTTTATTCTCTGTGGGATAGATGTACCCTAAAGGATAATACACTAAATGGTAAAAATGGAGAAACATTTTTGTTTCACTTTGTGCAGTTGGTAGAATAATTTATCCCCTGACAGAAATGTGTTCATACATTAGCGTTTTTCCTTTGTCTGCCGCAGCGTCTGCAGCATCGACATGCGGTATGCGGTTAGACGCTGCAATATTATTGTTCGTTTGATCGTCGTAGATTATCGCCGTAGGTTGTATCGCAATTGTTTGATCGCAAACACTATAATTTCGCAGCGGTTAAAATTTTTTACCGCAATTTTCTATGATCGACTGCAGACCGCAGGAAGCTGCGGCGGTCAATCGAACAACGTTTGGTCGCATGACCCAGCCGCAGATTCCTACGGGTACGAAACAAACAATGTTTGGTCGCATGACCCAGCCGCAGATTCCTACGGGTACGAAACGAACAACACTATTATTTTGTGTTCAACCGCTGAATAGTCTTTTCTTAATCTTAATAAGAAAATGTATTTTGGTTATTGCAAAATAAAAGAATCACCTGTAGAATCTATCAGTACTAAATTTTTGCGTTTTGATAGTAAAGAAGTAAAGTGATCAAACATATAAATAAGGTTGGGTGCGGTGTGGATCCCAAAGACGACCAAAATTGTAAACAAGTGATCAATCGTATATGTGGATAACGATTGGTATATATTCTTCTTTTATTTCATTTTGTTACATATATATATATTCTCTAGTTTAAACTGTTAATGAGTCAATATTATTTCATTGTTTTGGGAGCTCGAGACCATTGAGTTTCCTTTTTTCCGTTGTCCCTATTGATTATTATTTTAGATGCAATAGCTGAGGCAGCAAGTCTATAACCACGAATCTTCCCGAGATACCACGAATCTCGTTTTGTTATTAAACTATTACGATGGAAAAATCTTTCGAAAATATTATTAAAATATAATGTGTTTTGTTTGTAGTAATCCAATCAGAACGTGGTACCAATTAAAGTTTTCATCTAGTTCTATGTCCCCCATATATGTGTAGGGCCATCATCTTCTCTGTCTCATAACGTCACATCCAAGAATTTGATGGACTTTGTGCAAATTTATATCTCAACTCTAACACATTTCTAGATAAATAATAACGGTCATGTTTGTTTGTCAACCGTAAATTTTTGCGGTTATGGCTGTGAGAGTTGTTGTTCGTTTAATTGCTGCAGATACATATGGCAGACGCATCAGTCAGACTTTGCGTTCTGTGTCGCAATTTTTTTGATCGCTGATTAAAACAGCGATGCGACTAAAAATCTGTGATCAACCGCAAGCGCAATCGCCGGCAGGGCCGGGTCTGGGCCCAAGCAAAGCAAGCCCGTGCTTGCGGCCCTCACTATTAATATAAAAAAATCAGCCCTTATTTCAAAAGTACTCTCAGTACAAATGGTAAATATAAGTAAACAGTTTCCTTGAGTTCTTCAGTTCGAATCCTTATAACAACAAAAAATTTAAAAAATTAATACGGTCCAATTTTTTTGTAGTATAAAACGGCCCTTTTTTTTTTGCTTGCGGCCCTGTTAAATTCAGGGCCGGCTCTGACCGCCGGCGACAAACAAACGAACAACATTTGTCGCAGCTGTAACTACAGGTTTGACTGCAGACGCAGCCGCCTGCAGCGACCAAACGAACAACATTTGTCGCAACTTCAACTGTAGATTTGACTGTAGCCGCAGCCGCCTACGGCGACCAAACGAACAACACTAGCTTGGTCTCGTACATTAGAAACCAGTAATATAGAAAGGATGGCACATAACACATTACTTAACGAGTGAAGCTTCTTAATGACATAGTGTAAACGTAACTAGTCTCAGTGATTTCAAATATTCGAAATAGTAAATGTCAAAGCTCCGGAATTTGTTTCAGTGTAACAAAAAAAAATCGTATAAATTAGGTTTTCGTAAAGTGTCTCTCATTTGCACGAAATAAATATTAATAACGATGAAAGGAAAAAAGTTGACAAAGACAAATTCCACGCAAGTGAATGATTGATGTAAAGTTAAGAGTTCACATGGACATGCTTTTTGATTGGGTTTACGTGTCGTTTTATTGGATAAGCCTTTTTTTCTTTTGACCATACTTCTTCTTTCGCCACGTGTCCTCTTACCTTCCCTCCCTTCTCCGGGCCTCTCCTCCTCCCCACTGGCAGATTCATTTCATCTTTGACTTTCATTTTCATTTAAATGTAATTTGTTATTTTTACCAAAAGAAGAAAATGAATGTCTAATATATTATCCCAATAATATTTTGAAGAAAATAATTTTACTTTAATTTTAGTAACAAAAATATTATATTTTCAAATAAATATAAATAAATTTAAGTTAATAAAATAGTTACAATATATGTCATTGTTATTAATTTGATTAAATAATTAATATTTTTTATTAAACTAACAAAAAATACTATTAAAATCATAAAAAACAATTATTTTTATTTACTTAATTTAAATATCTAAAAATTAATATTAAAATAATTTTAAATAAAAATTAAAATTATATAAATATTTAATTTATATTTAATAATAAATAATATTATATAATTTACGAATATATATTCGACCCGATACTAATCTAGTTAGTTATTATTTAGGATAACGACTTGGTTACTTATGTATTTATTTCACCTATATTACAATTACATTAACTAGCAAAAGAAACCTTTGACTTCCATTAGAGTCGCAATGTTTGGTCTTTTTTGTCAATTTCCATTTCTTGATTGTTACCTTTTCTTCTATCGGAATGGTCGAAATTTGGTCTAACCTTACCTTACCTAGACTTCTTTTTAAAGAAAAAAATCTCTGGTTCCTATGTTAAGTTCCACAATTCATAAAAAGAATGTATGGCTGGTGAAAATTGTTATCCAGCTTTTCCTTGTTTGATTTCATTTTTTCCTTTATATCTATCAATGTTATTAAAAGCAAAACTCGATAAAAATACACAAGCAGTATGGAAATACGTTTCAAATTGCAACTAAAAAGATATAAGTGTAATATAGACTAAGTGTATATAATGGCGAATTATAAATTAAGTTTAGTGACATGTGTGACGTGTGGACAGAGCGACCCTGAATTTAATAGAGACACAAGTGAAAAGAATAATATACCGTTTTATACTATAAAAAAATGGATAGTTCTAATTTTTTTTTAAAAATAAGTTGATAAAAGGATTCAAACCGAAGAACTTAAAGAAGCAATCTATTTTTATTTGCCATTGTGCTAAAAATAGTTTTAAAATAAGAATCGATTTTTTTTATTAATATTGATGACTGCAATCACGGGTTTGCTTTATTTGGACTCAGACCCAACCCCGCGTGTGGATCGTTTAACTTCAAATCTAAGGTGCTATAAGAAAAGTAGATATGGATAAGAATTGGAGTTTGCATAGATTTGTTTACTTTTGTCCAAGTTGGCAATTAATGTAAACCCCAAACGCCAATGTCAAACTCTAGTTTGAAAGTAACAATAAAATCACACAGTCGTTTACTATGATTATTTCTTACCAAAATGTAAATAATATATATAAATTAAGAAATAGTACGAGAAAGTAAATAGTTTATATATGTGAAGGAAGATGCGCATATGGCATGGGAAAGATTCCTTTTCTTTTCACATATGCTTTTGAGTTGGGACTTACGATTATTTTGTCCTTTTCAATTGTATAATAATGTTATTTAAAATTTTAATATAGATTAATGGGAATTAATTATAAGCAAAAGCAAAATGATATAGTTAAAGAAGTAATTGTCATGTTTATCCCAACATTTGCCTTGCTTGTTTCCCGTACATCCAACTCTCTTAGTGCTTTGCGTAACACATTGATAATTGGGTAGAAAGATTCCATACGTTTTTGCTTACTTTAATTATTCAAAAGTTTGTATAAACTAATGAACTAATCCGTACTCTAACAATTGTATTATATTCTGACTAATTAGCATTTAGCAATAATAAACCTAACCAGTAAGAGTATTTTGAAGTAAGTATTGCAAGGATGGACATACTATCTTAAATACATAAAATGACAATTCTAATGAGGACGTCGTGATAACTATAGTATTATTCGTTTGGTCGCCGTATACACCTGTAGTTGTAGTTGAGATCAACGGTACAGCTATAGATGAGGTAGATATTGTTCGTTTATCTGCCGCCGGCGATTGCGGTTACGATTTATCGCAGATTTTTAGTCGTATCGTTGTTTTAATCAACGGTCGGAAAAATTGCGATACAGGACCATCGTCTAACCATTACATCTGCCGCAAATACATGCGACATATAAATGAACAACAATTTACCACAACTATATTCGCAGATTACTACGGTTGACAAACAAACATAACCTATATATCGAAATATAACATTCCGTAATTTATAAATTTTAGATATATTCGCTTGTTAATCATATACGGATCAAAGTTTTTGTTTATATATAATATATATAAATATAGGACAAATGTCTAAAATAGTACTTTTTAAAATTTTTGTTCCAAAATAGCATCATTAGTTTAAATTTCCAATAATATCACAAATTTAATATTAAAATGTATTAAAACTATATTTTAATAGAAAAAATTAAACCCTAAATTAGAAATAATAAATCCAAATACAATACTTTAAGTTTATGTATAATTTATTTAGAATAAATAAGTATTTTCACATAAGTATTTGTGTTAGTTTTGGAAATTTAATTTTATTATGCTAGATTTGGAAGAAAAACTTTAAAAAATGTTATTTTAGGGTATTACTAATAAATATATTTTAAATAATATTTTGAATTTTTTATTGCTGATAACAAATGTGAAAAAAGTGAATCTGGTCCGTCTAAATGTAATCGGATCCATAGGAAATGGCAATGTGATATTTCAACAATTGCAAAATTATTAAAATAGATGAATAATAATAACGCTAATTTACAGAAATTGACAATGATTAGTACTGAAGCCCTTAAATACGCCGCGATTTAGGGGATTGTAATTAATTAAACCCCCTCTGTAATTTTCTTGTAAACTATGGGATGCGTTTTTTGACCGATTTCCACGTTCAGCAACGTATTTGCAAAACCGGTTACTATATCAGAAAAAATATTTACAAATAATAATTATTTATTTATTTTGTTATTTAAATTATATATATATAATTTATCTTATATTTAAAATAATTTTTTAAATTTTTTTATTGTTGATTACAAAAATGAAATAGATAATAAATCGGATTTAAATTGTATTTATTTTGGATAAAAGTATACATATGATAAATATTCAATTAAACTAAACTTTTGTTTTATATTTTGTTTGACTAGTTTTTCAAAATTTATATTTTGTTTTATATTTTATTTACATTTTATGACAGAATACATTGTATGTCGAAATATTATGGATTTACATATAATATACGGTATAATGGTAATTTTCATAAATACTCTAGTAAATTATGTCCTATATAATATTTTTCTTAAATGCTTTAATAGTGTGACACATCAGCGTGACACACTTGTAAATCACACGTCAATCTAAGGTTACTTTGTTAAAATGATTCTCAATTAATATATATATATTTGTACACTCTTATTTTATTCAATCATTAATAATTTCGGTTATATTATTTAGTTAAGTAAAGATTCTAATATTGATTTAGATGATAATTATATAAACATTCACCATTAAAATAAACAAAAAACCGTACGAATATTATCGATAGGTCACGTTGCTCCACATCGTCCGCTTGTAGTAAACATTATTCCGCTTCTCATACAAATTTACACAAAAAAACATGATAATCACTGATGTTAATCATAATTTCTGATTAAAAGTTTAAGCAATTGTTATGTATACATTATAATTTACAAAATTTAATATTGAATGGATCAATACTTATGTATTTTGATCGATTAATATGAGATGAAATATTGATATGCTATGTCTTTAAACGAAAGTACATGTTCTGTAGTGTATTATTTATCAATTAGTTTATTTAGTCATGCTCTGACGACGGGGAAGTTTGTCTCTGGCACAATGATTTTTGTCGGAATAGCAAGAAACTGTCTTAGATACAATAACGTTGGAGTGGGCTTTTTTTGAATTCTAAGATTTTTTATTTGTTTTGATAATTTTTTATATCATTTTTTATACGGCGTAACAAATAGTAGAGCGATATGTTTTTCATCTTCTCTAATTTTATTTTCTTTTATCAGAAAAACTACTTATATACAGATTAATAGAAAGACATGAATTACATCCACAATTATTCAACATGACAAAAAATGATCTAAATATGAACAAAAATGATCGATGAAGCTTACTCATTCAAGAGATAAAGAAAAAACTGGCTGGCGTCGATGGGCTAGTGTATTATATGGGCTGTAGTGTCGTGCAGTGTGATGACAATAGATACCAAAATATGGGCCGTTTGTGAAGAGTGTACTGAGCCCATCATAGCTAGCCGAAAGATTTCATTTGGCTTAATTGAATTAAGGGTTTATTTCCTCTACCTACACAAACTAGTTCAACTAAACCTGCTTCAACATAAACTTTTCGGGTCTTTCATATATTACATTAACTGTATTTTTCTGTTGTAAAACCCTAAACAATGATAAAACTTTCAATTTCAAAATCGCTGTTAAATCTTAACCGATTCTGTTTAAATCGACAGTAAATCGATCAATTGAACCAACAAAACTGATTCATAGAATAAAACCGATTAACTGAACCAAGAACCGATTAACTGAACCAAAAACCGATAAATTGAACCAAAAACTAAAAACCAAATAACTTGCAACTTTGAAATCGATTTTAGGTCAAAATCGAATTGGGGGAAAATCGATTCTAGGGCAGTAAGAGGAAATCGGCAGTGGTGATGGCTCGAATGAAGGCAGAGGCAGCGCGGTTGCCGTATTCTCCTAACAGAAACACGTCGCAACCCACGCAACGAAGAGCAGTGTTCGTCGAGGAAAGGAGAGAAGTCGAAGAGGAAAAGAGAGAACTTGAAGAGGAGGAAGAGGAAGAAGAGGGAGGCAGAGAGAGACATGGAGGCAGAGAGAGACAGGGAGGCAGAGAGAGACAGGGAGGCAGAGAGAAATAAGGAGGAGAGAGAAATAAGGAGGAGAGAGACCCAAAGGTTGAGAGAGACCGAGAGGAAGAGACTAAATCACTCATGATGAGCATAATCCGATTTATGTTTTGGAACCCTAATTCTCTTTTTTGGTTTATGTTTCGATTTAATCTGGGTTAAGAGCATAATCCGATTTTAATAATCTCAAATTTGGGTTTAAAATTTCATTTGATGGAAAACGTTACTATTTCACGGCATCGATGAAATTGATAGGAAAACGATAAATCGGGTAGTACAAAGAAGGGTATACGACGTTTTTATAGCCAATGAAAGACTATGAAAATTCTGGTAGAAATAAGTTTAGCGTGACAAGTGTGGGTAGCGTAAGGAAAGTAAACCCTTAGATTAATAATCATCCAAGGGGATCTACTTTATTTTATGGGAATTGTTTGGAAGCTGTCACATAATAAAATCTTTCCAGTATTTAATTTCATTGTCTGCATAAAATATGCTTCCAATGTAACAGAAAATCGGAGAGGTAGAGGAAATGTCACGTCCAGACGATGATGTCAGTGTTTGTTTCTTCTGGTTTTGGGCTATTACTGAGCTATTTTGAATATAAATCTGATTACCTCTTAATATATTAATCTGTTTTATGATTCCAATCTAGAAGGTCAACGAGATGTGCCTTATATGATTAATTAGACCGTTGTCATTAAATGTTAATTTCTGAAAACTAAAAATGAATAATTTATGACACGTCGTTTTATTTATAGAAAGAGACTAATTCGCATGCCCTCATATTATAGAAACTAGATTTATATCTACGCCAAGAAAAATATTCGTAAATTATTTTTTATTATTAAATATGAATCAAAATATTTATATAATTTTAAATTTTATTGAAAATTAATTTTAACATTAATTTTTGTATATATAAATTAAGAAAAGAAAAATAATTATTTTTTTATGAATTTAATAGTATTTTTTGGTTAGTTTAATAAAATATATTAATACTCTAACCAAATTAATAACAATGAGATATATTATAATTATTCGAATAAGTTAAAGCTATTTATATGTTTATTTTAAATTTATTGTAATGATGAAACGTAAATATGGTATTTCTGTTAATAACACGTGAGAGTAAAGTTATTTTCTTAAATTGTTTCTCAAATAATATACTAGGGATTAAGTAATAATTTAATTCTATTTATTTTTATTTGAAATTATTTATTAATTAACATATTAAAAATTTTTAAAAATAAATTTTTTTTTTTTTGCAAATGTAATACTATTTTTTTGTTGGTTGAATAATATATATTGATTCTCTAATCAAATTAATATCAATGGCATGTATTGTAATTATTTTAGTAACTTAAAACCTTGTATATATTTAAGCTGAAACTTGTTGTGGTATTGACACGTAAACATGATATTTTTGTTATTAACACGTCATGATAAGATTATTTTGTTAAAAAGTTTCTCAAATAATATATTAGAGATGTCNAATGTTAACATTTGAATGAAATAAATCGATATATACTATAAAAACTAATTATCACATACTTAAACGTGAAACACTTAGAAATTAATTCAATATATATATATATATATAATAGAGTTAGACTCACACTTTGTGTGAAAAAAAATTCAAATATTATAACTAATTATTTATTTAATAAATATAAATTAGATATATATATATATATAATTGATTTTTTATTTAAATTATTTTTAAAAAAATTAATATTGTTATACAAATAAAATTTACAATAAAAATCAGATTATACAAATAAATTAAATTATCAATATCTTGGAAAGATAATATTATTAAATAGTTAAAAATTGTAGATGTGATAAATATTGAATTATTCTAAAATTTGGTTTTATCTTTTATTTGACTAATTTTAGAAAAAATTAATATTTTATTTTATATTACGTTTGTCTTTTATCTTGAAATATTATGTATTTATATATAGTATAGTAATAAATATTGGTATAATAATATTTTTGTAAATAATCTAGTAAATTATGTTTTAGATAATATTTGATTTAAAAAGTTTTTATACTGTAATACGTAAGTATGGTATACTTGTAAATCAAACGTAAAAGTAAGGTTTATTTGCTAAAAAAATTTTCAAATAATATTTTAGGAATATATATATCCGAAAATTAAGAATACAAAGTAATTCATCTTAATTTAACAAACAGTTAAAACGAAATTGGGCAAACAAAAACAAAAACTCATTGAGTTTCTCTGTTTTATAATGAAAAGGAGATACCTGAGACTCGAGCTGACATTGGCCAAGGACGACGGTGTCGTGGTGGCTCTTTAGTTTGGCGTACTCTTCCTCGAGTTTCTTGGTCTTCCACCGTGCACGGCGGTTCTGGAACCAAACAGCCACTTGTCTCGGGTCAAGACCTAATTCTCCGGCAATCTTCTCCTTCCTTCCTGATTCTAGCTTGTGCTCGTTCCCGAAGCTGTGTTCAAGCATATTCACTTGCTCGTCGGTCAACTTCCTCTTCCTTAACATGATCCTTCCGATCTCCGCGGTGTCTCCTTTGTTCCTCCTCTTCCTCCGCCGCTTCACCGGTTTAATCAATCCTTCGCCTGATGATGATCCATCGATTTGGTTAACGATAATGCACTTTAAATGTTGGGTTTGGGTCGTGTAGGGGTACACTTGAGAGGCTAACACCATTTGGTCCTCCATTAACCCACCATGATCCATTTCTTCTTCTTCTCTCTCTCTCACTCTCTCTCTCTCTGGTTTTTCTGACAAGAGTTGCTGTTTTTCTCTGACTATATGTTTAAAGAAAGAATAATGTAATAGGATATGACTTTGGTGAGGTTGAGAGTCCTTAAGATGCTTTTTATAAATAAGCTGGACGACTGTGACCTTATCCTGGGTTTTAATTCCCTTTATTTTACACTTAATTATGCCATTATTATTATTTTAAAACTTTTGTATAATGATTAAAATTTGTGTGTAGTATGATAAATAATTAAATTACAAACATATCTTTATTCTCTGTGGGATAGATGTACCCTAAAGGATAATACACTAAATGGTAAAAATGGAGAAACATTTTTGTTTCACTTTGTGTAGTTGGTAGAATAATTTATCCCTGACAGAAATGTGTTCATCCATTAGCGTTGTTCATTTGTCTGCCGCAGCGTCTGCAGCATCAACCTGCGGTCTGCGGTTAGACGCTGCAATATTATTGTTCATTTGATCGTCGCAGATTATCGCCGCATGTTGTATGACAATTATTTAATCGCAAACACTATAATTTCGCAGCGGTTAAAATTTTTTACCGCAGTTTTCTGCTGTCGACCGCAACGTTTAACCGCAGGAAACTACGGCGGTCAAACGAACAACGTTTGGTCGTATGACCCAGCCGCAAATTCTTACGGGTACGAAACGAACAACACTATTATTTTGTGTTCAATAGCTAAATAGTCTTTTCTTAATCTTAATAAGAAAATGTATTTTGGTTATTGCAAAATAAAAGAATCACCTGTAGAATCTATCAGTACTAAATTTTTGCGTTTTGATAGTAAAGAAGTAAAGTGATCAAACATATAAATAAGGTTGGGATCCCAAAGACGACCAAAATTTTAAACAAGTGATCAATCGTATATGTGGATAACGATTGGTATATATTCTTCTTTTATTTCATTTTGTTACATATATATATATATTCTCTAGTTTAAACTGTTAATGAGTCAATATTATTTCATTGTTTTGGGAGCTCGAGACCATTGAGTTTCCTTTTTTCCGTTGTCCCTATTGATTATTATTTTAGATGCAATAGCTGAGGCAGCAAGTCTATAACCACGAATTTTCCCGAGATACCACGAATCTCGTTTTGTTATTAAACGTTATTACGATGGAAAAATCTTTCGAAAATATTATTAAAATATAATGTGTTTTGTTTGTAGTAATCCAATCAGAACGTGGTACCAATTAAAGTTTTCATCTAGTTCTGTGTCCCCCATATATGTGTAGGGCCATCATCTTCTCTGTCTCATAACGTCACATCCAAGAATTTGATGGACTTTGTGCAAATTTATATCTCAACTCGAACACATTTCTAGATAAATAATAACGGTTATGTTCGTTTGTCAACCGCAGATTTTTGCGGTTATGGTTGCGGGAGATTGTTGTTCGTTTAATTGCTGCAGATACATATGGCAGACGTATCAGTCAGATTTTGCGTCCTGTGTCGCAATTTTTTCGACCGCTGATTAAAACAGCGGTGCGACTAAAAATCTGCGATCAACCGCAAACACAAACGCCGGCGGCTGACAAACGAACAACATCTGTCGTAACCACAACCACAAGTTTGACTACAGCCGCAGTCACATACGGCGAGCAAACGAACAACATTAACTTGGTCTAGTACGTTAGAAACCAGTAATATAGAAAGGATGGGACATAACACATTACTTAACCAGTGAAGCTTCTTAATGACATAGTGTAAACGTAACTAGTCTCAGTGATTTCAAATATTCGAAATAGTAAATGTCAAAGCTCCGGAATTTGTTTCAGTGTAACAAAAAAAAATCGTATAAATTAGGTTTTCGTAAAGTGTCTCTCATTTGCACGAAATAAATATTAATAACTATGAAAGGAAAAAAGTTGACAAAGACAAATTCCACGCAAGTGAATGATTGATGTAAAGTTAAGAGTTCACATGGACATGCTTTTTGATTGGGTTTACGTGTCGTTTTATTGGATAAGCCTTTTTTTCTTTTGACCATACTTCTTCTTTCGCCACGTGTCCTCTTACCTTCCCTCCCTTCTCCGGGCCTCTCCTCCTCCCCACTGGCAGATTCATTTCATCTTTGACTTTCATTTTCATTTAAATGTAATTTGTTATTTTTACCAAAAGAAGAAAATGAATGTCTAATATATTATCCCAATAATATTTTGAAGAAAATAATTTTACTTTAATTTTAGTAACAAAAATATTATATTTTCAAATAAATATAAATAAATTTAAGTTAATAAAATAATTACAATATATGTTATTGTTATTAATTTGATTAAATAATCAATATTTTTTATTAATCTAACAAAAAATACTATTAAATTCGTAAAAAAATAAATATTTTATTTACTTAATTTACATATCTAAAAATTAATATTAAAATAATTTTAAATAAAAATTAAAATTATATAAATATTTAATTTATATTTAATAATAAATAATATTATATAATTTACGAATATATATTCGACCCCGATACTAATCTAGTTGGTTATTATTTAGAATAACGAATTGGTTACTTATGTCTTTATTTCACCTATATTACAATTACATCAACTAGCAAAAGAAACCTTAATTGGTTACTTATGTCTTTATTTCACCTATATTACAATTACATCAACTAGCAAAAGAAACCTTTGACTTCCATTAGAGTCGCAATGTTTGGTCTTTTTTGTCAATTTCCATTTCTTGATTGTTACCTTTTCTTCTATCGGAATGGTCGAAATTTGGTCTAACCTTACCTTACCTAGACTTCTTTTTAAAGAAAAAAATCTCTGGTTCCTATGTTAAGTTCCACAATTCATAAAAAGAATGTATGGCTGGTGAAAATTGTTATTCAGCTTTTCCATGTTTGATTTCATTTTTTCCTTTATATCTATCAATGTTATTAAAAGCCAAACTCGATAAAAATACATAAGCAGTATGGAAATACGTTTCAAATTGCAACTAAAAAGATATAAGTGTTATATAGACTAAGTGTATATAATGGCGAATTATAAATTAAGTTTAGTGACATGTGTGACGTATGGACAAAGCGACCCTGAATTTAATAGAAACGCAAATGAAAAGAATAATAGATCGTTTTATACTATAAAACATGGATAGTTTTAATTTTTTTAAAAATAAGTTGATAAAATGATTCAAACCGAAAAACTTAAAGAAGCAATCTATTTTTATTTGCCATTGTGCTAAAAATAGTTTTAAAATAAGAGTCGATTATTTTATTAATATTGATGACTACAATCACGGGTTTGCTTTGTTTGAACTCAGATCCGACCCCGCGTGTGGATCGTTTAACTTCGAATCTAAGGTGCTATAAGAAAAGTAGATATGGATAAGAATTGGAGTTTGCATAGATTTGTTTACTTTTGTCCAAGTTGGCAATTAATGTAAACCCCAAGCGCCAATGTCAAACTCTAGTTTGAAAGTAACAATAAAATCACACAGTCGTTTATTATGATTACTTCTTACCAAAATGTAAATAATATATATATAAATTAAGAAATAGTACGAGAAAGTAAATCATTTATATAATATGTGAAGGAAGATGCGCATATGGCATGGGAAAGATTCCTTTTCTTTTCACATATGCTTTTGAGTTGGGACTTACGATTATTTTGTCCTTTTCAATTGTATAATAATGTTATTTAAAATTTTAATATAGATTAATGGGAATTAATTATAAGCAAAAGCAAAATGATATAGTTAAAGAAGTAATTGTCATGTTTATCCCAACATTTGCCTTGCTTGTTTCCCGTACATCCAACTCTCTTAGTGCTTTGCGTAACACATTGATAATTGGGTAGAAAGATTCCATACGTTTTTGCTTACTTTAATTATTCAAAAGTTTGTATAAACTAATGAACTATTCCGTACTCTAACAATTGTATTATATTCTGACTAATTAGCATTTAGCAATAATAAACTTAACCAGTAAGAGTATTTTGAAGTAAGTATTGCAACGATGGACATACTATCTTAAATACATATATAAAATGACAATTCTAATCAGGACGTGGTGATAATTATAGTATTATTCGTTTGGTTGCCGTATGTGATTGCGTTTGTGGTTTCGATCAATGGTACGGTTGCAGATGAGGCAGATATTATTCGTTTATCTACTACTGGCGATTGCGGTTGCGATTGATCGCAGATTTTTAGTTGTACCGTTGTTTTAATCAATAGTCAAAAAAATTGGACGCAGTACCAACGTCTGACCGTTGCATCTGTCGCAAGTACTTGCGACATATAAATAAACAATAATCTGCCGCATCTATATCCGCAGATTGCTACGGTTGACAAACGAACATAACTTATATCCCGAAATATACTAACATTCCGTAATTTATAAATTTTAAATATATTCGCTTGTTAATCAATACGGATTAAAGTTTTTGTTTATATATAATATATATAAATATATCTTAAATAATATTTTGAATTTTTTTATTGCTGATAACAAATGTGAAAAAAGTGAATCTGGTCCAACTAAATGTAATCGGATCCATAGGAAATTGAAATGTGATATTTCAACAATTGCAAAATTAGTAAAATAGATGAATAATAATAACGCTAATTTACAGAAATTGACAATGATTAGTACTGAAGCCCTTAAATACGCCGCGATTTAGGGGATTGTAATTAATTAAACCCCCTCTGTAATTTTCTTGTAAACTATGGGATGCGTTTTTTGACCGGTTTCCACGCTAAGCAACGTATTTGCAAAACCGGTTAGTATATATATATTATAGGGTTGTTCGTTTTTTCTGCCGCAGACGTTGTGGCAGTGACCTGCGGTCAGACGATGCGGTTAGACGCTGCAATATTGTTATTCATTTGATCGCCGCAGGTTGTCGTCGCAGGTTGTATCGCAATTGTTTGATCGCAAACGCTATAATTTCGCATCGATTAAAATTTTTGACCGCAACTTTCTGCAGTCGACCACAACATTTGACCGTAGGAACCTACGGTGGTCAAACGAACAACGTTTGGCCGCATGACGCAGCCACAGATTCATGCGGCTACGAAACCAACATCCCTTATATTTGTACACTCTTATTTTAATCTTTCAATCATTAATAATTTCGATGATATTATTTAGTATCAATTTTTTTTTTGGGTAGTAAACTCAACTTTTTTCGCTGAAGCGTTGTCGAATACTGTAAAGCTTAAAGCTAAAAACATCAAGAAGAAAACTTCACTTTGTGGTGATGAACATACTAAGTAAAGATTCTCATATTGATTTTAGATGATAATTATATAAACATTCACCATTACAATAAACAGAAAACCGTACGAATATTATCCACATCGTCCGCTTGTAGTAAACATTATTCCACTTCTCATACAAATTACAAAAAAAACACATGATAATCATTGCTGTTAATAGTAATTTCGGATTAAAAGTAATTGTTATGTATATATACAGTATAATTTACAATATTTAATATTGAATAGATTAATACTTATGTGTTTTGATCGATTAATATGAGATGAAATATTGATATGCTATGTCTTTAAACGAAACTACATGTTCTGTAGTGTATTATTTATCAATTAGTTTATTTAGTCATGCTCTGACGGGGAAGTTTGTCTCTGGCACAAATGATTTTGGTCGGAATAGCAGGAGACTGTCTTAGATCCAATAACGTTGGAGTGGGCTTTTTTTGAATTCTAAGATTTTTTATTTGTTTTGATAATTTTTTATATCATTTTTTATACGGCGTAACAAATAGTAGAGCGATATGTTTTTCATCTTCTCTAATTTTATTTTCTTTTATCAGAAAAACTACTTATATACAGATTAATAGAAAGACATGAATTACATCCACAATTATTCAACATGACAAAAAATGATCTAAATACGAACAAAAATGATTGATGAAGCTTACTCATTCAAGAGATAATTAAAAAACTGGCTGGCGTCGATGGGCTAGTGTATTATATGGGCTGTAGTGTCGTGCAGTGTGATGACAATAGATACCAAAATATGGGCCGTTTGTGAAGAGTGTACTGAGCCCATCATAGCTAGCCGAAAGATTTCATTTGGCTTAATTGAATTAAGGGTTTATTTCCTCGACCTACACAAACTAGTTCAACTAAATCTGGTTCAACATGAATTTTTCGGGACTTTCATATATTACATTAACTATATTTTTCTGTTGTAAAACCCTAAACAATGATAAAACTTTCAATTTCAAAATCGCTGTTAAATCTTAACCGATTCTGTTTAAATCGATAGTGAACCGATCAATTGAACCAACAAAACTGATTCATAGAATAAAACTGATTAACTGAACCAAGAACCGATTAACTGAACCAAAAACCGATAAATTGAACCAAAAACCAAAAACCAAATAACTTGCAACTTTGAAATCGATTTTAGGTCAAAATCGAATTGGGGGAAAATCGATTCTAGGGCAGCAAGAGGAAATCGGCAGTGGTGATGGCTCGAATGAAGGCAAAGGCAGCGCGGTTGCCGTATTCTCCTAACAGAAACACGTCGCAACCCACGCAACGAAGAGTAGTGTTCGTCGAGGAAATGAGAGAAGTCGAAGAGGAAAAGAGAGAACTTGAAGAGGAGGAAGAGGAAGAAGAGGGAGGAGGCGAAGACATGGAGGCAGAGAGAGACATGGAGGCAGAGAGAGACAGGGAGGCAGAGAGAAATAAGGAGGAGAGAGAAATAAGGAGGAGAGAGACCCAACGGTTGAGAGAGACCGAGAGGAAGAGACTAAATCACTCATGATGAGCATAATCCGATTTATGTTTTGGAACCCTAATTCTCTTTTTTGGTTTATGTTTCGATTTAATCTGGGTTAAGAGCATAATCCGATTTTAATAATCTCAAATTTGGGTTTAAAATTTCATTTGACGGAAAACGTTACTATTTCACGGCATCGATGAAATTGATAGGAAAACGATAGATCGGGTAGTACAAAGAAGGGTATACGACGTTTTTATAGCCAATGAAAGACTATGAAAATTCTGGTGGAAATAAGTTTAGCGTGACAAGTCTGGGTAGCGTAAGGAAAGTAAACCCTTAAATTAATAATCATCCAAGGGGATCTACTTTATTTTATGGGAAGTGTTTGGAAGCTGTCACATAATAAAATCTTTCCAGTATTTAATTTCATTGTCTGCATAAAATATGTTTCCAATGTAACAGAAAATCGGAGAGGTAGAGGAAATGTCACGTCCAGACGATGATGTCAGTGTTTGTTTCTTCTGGTTTTGGGCTATTACTGAGCTATTTTGAATATAAATCTGATTACCTCTTAATATAGTAATTTGTTTTATGATTCCAATCTAGAAGGTCAACGAGATGTGCCTTATATGATTAATTAGACCGTTGTCATTAAATGTTAATTTGTGAAAACTAAAAATGAATAATTTATGAGACGTCGTTTTATTTATAGAAAGAGACTAATTCGCATGCCCTCATATTATAGAAATGTCTATATATTACATACTCAGAAATAAACCTTTAGAAATTTAAAGTGGGAATTATATTATATGGTTGATAAGGTTATATCTATTCAAAAAAGGAAAAAGTAATACACTAATGATCATATTACAACAACAACGATTATTGTACACAAATATATAACTACAACATTAATATACAAAGCGTTTATTATATTACAAACACCAATTATTCCATCACGATGCAAATATACTAATTTACGGAACGACACGAACTTTGAAACACAGTATAAAGCATTTCTAAGCACCACGTGCCAAGTCCTCGACGCGTTCCAAAAACTGTTCACACTCCTCCGTGACTCTGCAAAGTGACTCGTACGCCGAACCACCACCATCGCTGCTCAACGACAACTTCGCTGTGTCTCTCAACTTCTTCACTTTCCTTCTCATCTCCTCACCTTCCTCCTCCGCCATAATTTTCCTCACCATCGCCTCAATCTCCAACCTTGAAATCGTCTCCTTATGATTATCCGCTCTGACGGCTATCCCCAGTTCGTCGCTGAGCAACGCCGCATTCATATTCTGCTCAGCGAAAAGCGGCCACGCGAGCATCGGAACACCGCTAACGACGCTCTCTAGCGTCGAGTTCCAACCGCAATGGGTCAAAAACCCACCAACGGCTCGATGGGCCAGGACCTCAGCTTGTGGTGCCCATGATGGAACCACGAGACCTCTATCGCAAGTACGAGTCACAAACCCTTCCGGTAGATATTCCGGTGTGGTGTCTCTGACTCCACCCCCATTCGAGAAATACTCGCTGCAAGAAGAGCCGTCGACGGGAGGTCGAACCACCCATACGAACCGTTGCTGGCTCTGCTCAAGACCCCACGCCAATTCAGTTAATTGTTTAGCCGTGAGAGAACCGCCACTCCCGAAGGAAATGTAGAGAACCGACTCATCTGGTTGTTCGTTTAACCAGTCTAAAACCGGGTGATCCGTATTAGATGATTCTATCGGTTTGCATAATGGACCAACTGGATAAACCGGTACACGAGCGACCCGGCCCAAAAGGTTCGGGTCTTGAAGGGATTTCAATGACTTAGGCTCCATTTCTTCCCATGTATTCACCAAAATGCCATCCGCTTTTGGGTAAGCCAAACAGTGATGAACGAAATCCCGGTACAATGGTTCGTCCGGAACCAGATATGCATCCATAGTATCTTCAAATCGAAGTGGTTCACATCCCGGTACATCAAGCGGTTTTCTTTGCACTATGTGTTCTTCTTTGATATCTTTGTCCAAAGTTGGATAATATAGAGAAACACCAAGATAGCGAGCGTTAGAAGGGATTAACAAATAAGTCAACATGTTGAATTCGGCTGCAAGAGATAACGCATCGGTGCCAAACAAGTCGATGAACAGAGCCGTTGGCTTTAGATGCATCGCAGCGATCTTGGATCGGAGGGCTGTAACGGCTTCACGCATAATGATTCTGAGCTTGGTCACCACGTGGTCTGTGGGGTCCACTAAATCAGAAATGTCCGGCGACGGAAGATTGACGACGTCGAGTCCTGTTGAGTTTAGGAGCTTTGACTGAGCGGAGGCTTCGTCTGTTTCGAGGACGAAGATGGTTACGTGGAAGCCGTGGTTAACGGAGAGACGCTTTGCTAGCTCGATCACTGGGATCACATGTCCCATGCCGGGACTCGAAAACATGGCTGCGTGTGGTTTTGTCATCTTCATTTCTTCTTCTTCGTCTTCTTCAGTTTACTATTTTGATTTTCAGATAATCTGTATGTGCTTGTGTTCTTTTTTGCTAATCTAAGTTAGTTGCTTCTGGGTTATTTATAGTCATTTCTATCATTATTTCTAAATAAATATCTCATATTTCTTAACGAAAGTTTAAACCACTGAATTCCAATTTAGTTTTAAAAATCTCAAAATTGATAAACATTAAATAATATGAGACTTTAGATTAACCTACATTTTTACTCCTTCTCCATGAGGTTAATGAATCTATACCATCACATTACATTTATGGTATATATACCAAATCAATACCGGTGTGTGATGTTAAAAGAGTTTACTTTCGTCAACCACATGAATTTACGTGAATAAATCTATTTCCACATATACTTTTTGGATATTTTCTAAGTTACATAAACTGTGTTTTTCTTCCGTAAACTACATAAACTTCATAAATTATTCTAATTACAGAAATTTCGTTAATGTTTACACGTTAAATAGCTACTAAATTTGGTTTTAATTCGAAAATCTAGTTTTATTATCAAAATAAACCCAAATTAAAACCAGATTTTTGAATTAAAACAAGATTTAATAGTTATTTAACGTATAAACATTAATAAAAAATTTGCAATTAGAAGAATTTATGAATTTTATGTAATTTATGAAAGAAAAATAGAATTTATGTAGTTAAAAGAAGACCTAAAAAGTACGGATGAAAATATGTTTAATCGCATAAGTTTGTGTAGTTAGACGGAAGTAAACCCAAAAATATATAATAAGAGTTGAACCGCCGGTTTGGTTTGTGTATCTGTGAGGTGTTCTTATTTATTTGTTAAACTACTAAGTCTTCGATGATAAGGGTGCACATGGTCTTACAAAGACATTAACTGACGGTTAGTAATATAAAATCACATTGTCGGTTTAAGTAGACTGTGTTTGTTTTGCAGAGTCAGCAGAGTGCAATGCACGATGATGGTCAGTTTGTTGACCATATTGAGATCAAAAGATCAGTCGGAGTCTTTGTTTGTATGCAAATAGTATGCAAATTGTCTGTTTTTTTTACATTAATAACAATAACCGATCGATTATTGGTTACACGTAAGATATAGCTACCACCTAAATTGTCCTATACATAACGCAATATTATGATAATGTGTTTGAGCAAATATTTTTTTGTGGAATCTATGTTAAAATAACCAATTAATCACCACATAATCAGGCTCATATGTTTGAGAGATCTGGTGGATCACATTCACATGCCAAGTAGTATATTTTATATATAAAAAATAAATTAGTATACAAAATTGACCAGTAATGAATATGAATCCATATTCTACTGGTTAAATATATATTTGCATTATATCGAAAACATATATGCATGGAGAAGAAGTAAATGTGTTGTGATTATATAATGAAAGAAGCTAATTAAATACGCAGGAATGCAAAGTGCACTACATATGACATAACCATTTCCTTTTCTTCTACAAAACCTAACCTAACTACTTTTCTTTATTATTCATGGATTATCATTTATCATTTTTAACAATTTTTAAATTCTAAATGCCTATTATATATTCATGGTTATACTATATAAGAAAAAAGAAAGTGACGCTTTGGTAAAAAAAATAATTAATGAAATTTTTGTTTGTGTTTTATATTATATTAGCTAATATCTAGTGAACACATGAGTAATTTTTTTTTGTAAATTTAGTCATAAAACTAAACATAATTATACGAAGAGTAATACCCTAAAATAGCACTTTTTCAAATTTTTCTTCCAAATTTAGCATCTCAAAATTAAACTTCCAAAAATAACACAAATATTTATGTAAAAATACTTATTTATTTTAAACAAATTATATATAAACTTAAAGTATTGTATTTGGATTCATTTTTTCTAATTTAGGGTTTAGTTTTGTTCTTTTAAAATATAGTTTTAATGTATTTTAATCTTAAATTTGTGCTATTATTGGAAATTTAAACTAATGATGCTATTTTTGGAATAAAAACTTAGAAAAGTGCTATTTTAGACATTTGCTCTTATACGAATAAATCATCTAAAAAGAGTGATAAAATTATAATGCACATGTCACTATGTCAGTATCTAGAAGCATATGCTCTTAATATCGTTAGTATATTAAATATCTCTCGACTATGATGAGATAGCAAAAATATATTATGAAATAATTTTGAAAGAAGCATAGTATATATTTTAAGTAAATAAATATATAAGTTAGATTTTAATCAAGTTCTAATGTAGTTTTATCAACAAATATGATATTTTTGGTATATCTGTTGACTGGATTATAACTATTATGATTTTCAAATTTAAATGTTTTTTGAAAATAATATTAATTATTCAATTATAGAATTAAATTAATTAAATAATTATAATTTATGTTTCGTCTGAGAATAATAGTAGTTAAATTAAAAAGAATAAAAAATAAAAAATGGGGAAGATAACAAGTCAACTTCAATGTTTTTTTAATTTAGATTTAAGAGAAAATTAAAACATATTAATGACAAAATGATAAATTTAAGAGTAATACCATAAAATAACAATTTTTAAATTTTTTGGTCTAAAATTAAAATTTCAAAATACTACAAATAATTATGTAAAAATACTTATTTACTCTAAATAAACTATACATAAAGTTAAAATATTATATTTGGGTTCATTTTTTCCAATTTAGAGTTTTTTATTAAAATAAAAATTTAATGTGTTTTAATTTTAAATTTGTGCTACTATAAGAAATTTAAACTATATTTAGAACAAAAACTTAAAATAGTGTTATTTTTATCAATTGTCCTCAATTTAAAATAGTTAAGAATATAAAAAATATAAGAAAATATTTTGCAAATTAGTTTTAAGATGGTTAAATTTATTATTCGTGCTTAAAATTTGAATTATTTTTACCATCCCCAAATAAGTTTTCTTAATTTCTTCTCCTGCAATCTCTACGTTTTCTAAAACAAATGTTTATAATTTACATAACGGTAACGCTTAGCTAGCTCTTGTAACTCGTCTGGCCTGCGGAATGAACTGTATATGAGCAAAGTGTGATGTGTTCTCGATGCTCGATTGAGAGAAAACACCAAAAGGGTTACATCCAGACGTTAAATATAGTTAAAATATATTGAAATGCTCATCAATATTAATCACAAAATTGGATCATTGAAGTTGAAACTTACCGGTTTTGTTTTGTAAACAGATTTCATGTTGTCTCTCGGACACTACCGTAATATTATTACAAGTGATATGTAACTATTGAAACAAAAACATATAAATTAGAAAATGGTAAGTCATTATAAGAAAACAAGCCATTTGCGATCATATAACTGGTCATAAAATGATCGTAAATCGCATATTTGTGACCACTTTGTGATTATGTCATGTGGTCGCAAATCTTTTATCGTAAAATTTTGTAGTTGTATATTGGTCGTAAATTTACAATTATTTTACAACTATTATATGTTGTTATATTTTACGATTAATTTATGACTACAATATTGTTACAAAAATTACGACTAATTCGTCATTTTCAAATAATTATAAACTTTAGATCAATTTATTAATAGGTCACAAAAATCATAATCACAAATTAGAATGGTAAAATGATGGTTTTGTTATTGTGAGTCAAAGCTTAATTTGAAACTAGGAAAAATCGATCATCGTGTTACGCAAATACTACCAAAATCATAATAACTGATTTGTTATATATTGACAAAGAAAAAAGTTTTGTTATACGTATCGAGTAGTTAAATTTTGGATATGCTACATTTATTCGGTATTAAAGTAATTTGTGTCATCTTCTAACATTTAATATTCCAAACTTATGCGCTACTGTCGTTAGAAAACTATTGACAAGTTAAATAAATTGCAACAAGACGGTCCAACCAATCTATCACACGTCACTCTGTAACGCAGTACTATCAATTGCTACACTCATATTTTATAGCAGATTATGCTAATTCTGTAGAATATTGTTAGTATCATATTAAAAAAACATCTTTCATTCAAACCACTCCTTATGACCAGATCCACTAAACTCGAAGCTTAAAAATAAACTAGATTTATATACACGATAGCATAGCAAAAAATATTTTTATATTATCTTTTATTAATAAATATAAATTAATTATTCATATAATTTTAACTTTTATTTAAAATTATTTTTAACACTAATTTTATATATATAAATTAAGAAAATAAAAATAATTATTTTTTATAAAATTAATAGTATTTTTTATTAATTTAATAAAATATATTAATATTTTAATCAAATTAATAACAATGACATATATTGTAACTATTCAAATAAGTTATGTTTATTTATATATTTATTTGAAATTTACTGTAGTGATAAAACATCATTATGATATTTCTGTTAATAACACGTAAGAGTAATGTTATTTTCTTAAATTATTTCTCAAATAATATATTAGGGATTAGGTAATAACTTAAATCTATTTATATTAATTTAAAATTATTTATAAATTAACGTATTAAAAATTTTAAAAAATAAAAATTATTGTTTTTGTAAACGTAATACTATTTTTTGGTTAGTTGAATAAAATGTATTAATCATCTAAGCAAATTAATATTAGTAATATGTATTATAATTATTTTAGTAAGTTAAATATTTTTATATATTTAAACTGAAATTCGTTATGGTATTGATATATTAGAATGATATTTTTGTTATTAACACGTCACATAGAATTACTTTGTTAAAAAAAGTTTCAAATAATATATTAAAGATTAAGAATGTAATTCTATCTTTTTGTCGTAAAACTGATATGAAGCTATAAAAAAAGGACACTTTTTGATACAGAAGCCAAGAGTAAATTCTTGCACACATAAACTCTAACTTGTTGGAAAAAGGACACTTTTTTCATACGGCCATACTAAAACCCAGCATGACCCACTTTAGTACGACTCATTTGGGCCCATTAGCTTAAAGCTATGATTATGTTTTGGCCCATTTCAATGTTTAAGAAACGTCGTCGTTTGATAGTACGTGATCGTCAACGGCTGCTGCTGCGATCATCGTCGAATGATTCGAGTCTTCTTACTAAAATCTCTAGTGGTTACTCTCCGCATTCGTGAAAATGTTCTAAAACCAGATATTATGAACCACTCATTATTAAATATTTGTATGTCATTCTGTTTTATCTGTTATTCTGTTTTCTTTTTTCATAATATTATTCAGTATTTAATACTGATAAATATAATTGATAACACATAAAATATAAAACATAGACACAATGATTTATAAATAGTGTTAAAATTTATATATTTCGATAAAATTGTGTTTTGTAATCAATGATATAATAAATTAGTATGGACAATTGACAAAAATAGTATTTTTTTAAAAAAAATTTAAATATAACAGTATTAGTTGAAATTTACAAAAATAACATTAATTTAATATTAAAATATCTTAAAACTTATTTTTTTAATAAGGAAAAATTAAATTTTAAATTGAAAAAAGAATCTAAATATGATATTTTAATTATATTTGTAATTTATTTAACTATGTATTTTCGTAAAATAAATTTTATTTTGAAAATTTAAATAATTAATTTTATATTTAGGACAAAATTTTAAAATATTACTATTTTGAACAATTACTCTAATTTTTACATAAACTTTAATAAATTTTCATAAGAAAAATAATTATTTTCTAAGGGTAACCAATTTACTAAGTCAAATTCCAAGGGATGGGAAAAATCAAAGAGAAGAAAACTCAAACAGACGAAGTAACTCAGTTGTTTCTCTTCCTCTTCTTCTTCACCAACCCATCTCTCTCCTCTCCTTCACCATCGAGAGTAAGTAACGAGTTGAACTCAATTTTCCAGATCCACATCGAGTTTCAGCCTTCAGGTCCTTACTTACTTGTCTCTCTTTTCAATTCCAGCCACTCGTCTTTAATCTCTCTCTGCTTCGATATAAAAGTCAAAACATTTGGGCTTTTTCCGTCCCTCACTGGCCACTGCCCATGTTTCTTGGAATATTCTCCAGAACCATGGAAGACAAATCAAATTCAAGCAGGAACATAACCGACGGTCCACCTGTTAAACTGATCCGAACCGACATGGGTTCCTTATACTCAGCCGATCTAGCTGCTTACAAGTCAGCTTGTAGTGAAGACTCAGACTTGCAATCCTTCGATTCTTCGCTTCACCAACGCACGAACCGAGTCATCAACTCGCTAGCCTCAGGTGCTGAAAGTCGGTCTTTGTCCTTCGACGCCCTCATTGAAGTCTCAGGGTGTCTTCTCGAAATGAACCAAGAGGTCGTTAGGTTTATCATCGAAAGCAGAGAAGATGTGTGGGACAACAAAGATTTGACGTGTTTGGTAAATGCTTATTTCGATAGTAGCATCAAGACCTTAGATTTCTGCA
Organism: Pugionium dolabratum; assembly: GCA_018901945.1. Classification (NCBI taxonomy): domain Eukaryota; kingdom Viridiplantae; phylum Streptophyta; class Magnoliopsida; order Brassicales; family Brassicaceae; genus Pugionium; species Pugionium dolabratum. Next base: position 290,563 of record JAEVFF010000070.1, on the reverse strand, counting down.
ATGCTGTTGATAATTGTGTTAAACGTGCGAGGATAAGCCAAATGATCATTCAGTTTGCGGTTAAGCAATTTGAGATGGAGTCATCAGGGAACAACAAATCCGTGGAACCGGGTACTAATAAGTACGCCAAAACTTTGGAGGAGCTTTACAAGTTTAAAGCTTCGGGTGATCCGTTTGACGGAGACTTCTTCATGCTGTTAGAGTCGGTTTACGAGCAGCAGGTTCTGCTCTTGGAGATACTTCATAAGCAAAAAAGAAAGCTCGATAGGAAGCTTAAGAACATAAAGAATTGGAAGAAAATATCAAATGTGGTCTTTGTGACTGCCTTTGTCTCTGTATTGATCTTCTCCGTGGTTGCAGCCGCTGTGGCTGCACCGCCCATCGTGACGGCGGTTGCAGCTGCGTTGGCGGTTCCAATTGGCTCTGTAGGGAAATGGTGTAATCATCTCTGGAAAAAGTATGAAACCGCTGTTAAAGGACAGAAAGATATTGTTCTGTCGATGAGGATTGGTGCTTATGTTACTATGAAAGACATGGAGAACATTAGAGTCAATGTAGATAAGTTGAAGATTGAGATGGAATCGATGATGCAAAACGTCGATTATGCACTCAAGGAGAAAGAAGAAGATGTGGCCCTGAGGCTTTCGATGCACGAGATCAGCAAGAAAGTTGATGTTTTCACACAGAGAATTGAGCAAGTGGGTGAAAACGCGGCTAAGTGTAGCAAAGACATCACATTAGCGAGAACAATCGTTTTGAGACACATTCTAAGTTTCCCTTCAAGTTCAGAGTCAGAGCAAGGAAACTTGTAAGTTTTGGCTATCAAATTCTTGTTCCCATTCTTCTTTATTTTATTGTGTTGGGTTTGAATTTTGGCTACACTTGTTTTGGGCAGGATTGAGGCGATCACATTGTGAGTGATTGACTGTAGAATTAAAGGAGGCTCTGTGGTATGTCACACAGCTTTATACATCACTTGTATACATGTGTATCTGTTAAGCAGGTGGCTTGACATTATAATGTATTACACAATTGGAATTCAAAGTCAGTATTCATGTTGATATCGTCGAGAGTCAGTTTGTGGAAAAAGATGATTCCACGTGGGGATTCAAATTAAAAAGTTGACCTTTTCCTGGTAAAATCATTTTAGCACCAATCTTCCGTATGAACACACTAACAATAGATATCTTCGTTTGTCAGTCGTACAAAACTGCGACTGCGACATCGGCAAATTGTTATTTTTTCTACTAACTTCAACCTTCAGAATTCGGAACAGAATAATAATTGAACTGAGACACCGGCAAATTATTATTTTTTCTAGTAATTTCAATTTTCAGAATCCGGAACAGAATAATAATTGAACCACAATCGATCCAAAAAATTAGATAACAAGCTGAATTGTAACCTATAAAATATCGGAGCGAATTTTAAATTCTTCTATTCTAAATATCAAATATCAAAACTGAACCAAAAACCGAATAGCTATCCAAAATATCTGAAATATAACTATATTTTTAAAAAAATCGATTATATTTTGAATTACATAAATTAGTTATCAGAAATTACAATTATAAATATGATTATTTTAATTATTTTTATACTGAAACACACAAAATAACTAAAATAAACAATGTATCCGAAAGTTATTAAATATATTTATTTTTATTTAACTATTTTTTATAGCTGAATAGATTGGAGCCTAATCTGAAACGAACTCGAAATAAAATTTTTAAAAAAATATAAATAAATTTTAAAATCCTAATACCAAAATATCTAAAACCTAAGGATACGAATACCTATCCGAATGCACATACTTTCTTGAGATAGATTTACTAATAGAAGCTTGTGAATCAATACGAGACAGGTTTGCTTCTGGAGGAGTTGCGTAAGCAAGAAATAAAAAACAGAGGAATGCAAAGACATGGAGGATATTGTCTAATGTTACTTTGGTAATTTGGTTAAGAACTTAAGATCGATTTAAAATTGACGGTCAAAAAAGAGAGAATGGAAGGATGAATAAAAACAGTAACCTCGTAGTTCAACTGGGGAAGGTTGCTTCGTAAAAAGAATCAACCTTTTTAATTTATTACAAAACAACAACAATAAAGAGAGATATTTAAGTAGTTGGAACTTCTGTGAGTTTGGTACTAATAAACATGCAAAAAAGTAATCAAACCCTCCTTAGATATCAACTCCCCAACACACACACATTCACAGACTCACTGATTCCAAATTCTTTCTTACGTTTACGTGGCGACTCGTTTACGTGTGTCCACATTTTCTTTACTTAACCTCTTAATTTCCACTTTTTTCCTCTCTATTTTCTTCAAATACTACTTTCTAGATCTTTACTTAATGCCCATATTTATGTTCCAAGCATAATCTAGTTTCTACACACTAACCGAAAACATTGTCTTCCATTCATTAAGATTATTAGTAAGTTGTCATACCTTCAGATTTTCGAACAATTAATGCATGGTTACATACATGCGTTATGAATCGTTCTCTCTTGTCTTCGTCATCCAATTGTGGCTATTATTTGAAAAAGATCTCTATCTAATAAAACCCACCGAATTTTTTAAAAAATAATCAGAGATGATGCTTGCACTTATCTAAATCTACGTGTTATGGAACACCAAATTTTAAGATAACACAATTTTTTATATCAAAACTTGTTTTGGCGTGCTGACAATTATATCAAAACTTTATTATACGAATTATAATCAGAGAGAAATTAGTTATATTAAACATAAATATATAATAATAAAGAAAAATGGAAAGATGATTGGTTTGGGAAGTCTTCGCGTGTTAATAAGATTTTCTCAAGAGATCCGACGGCAATACGTGGCGAGTCGATTATGACGTCGGAACCTTAGCTTGCCACGTGTACGGTCATCAGCATTAGCTGACCGTTCTCGTGACTTGATTATCTAATTCCAATTTATCGTGCTCTCATGTCCCAAGAGAGAAATTACTCAATTGTTACCCAAAAACGTGATTAATTATTTTTTTGAATAATACCCTAAAATATCATAATTTTAAATTTTCACAATAAAATTAAAATTTTAAAAATATCACAAATTATTATATGAAAATAATTATTTATTTTAAATAAACTATATATAAAATTAAAACATAATATTTGGTTTTAATTTTTCTAATTTAAAGTTTAATTTTTTTATTAAGAAGGAATTTTTAATTATTTTACTGTTAAATTTATGATAATTTTGGAAATTTAAATAATTAATGTTATATTTAAAACAAAAATTTGAAATAGTGTTATTTTATTCAATTGTCCTTATTTTTTTCTATCAAATAATTTTAAATATGCAATGTTGTTGGAGCTGGATTTACGCACCGAATTCGTTCCACGACAATATAAACGATATTAAGTTTAGTAGTTATCGAATTGGTTAGTTGAGCGGGATGAGAGAATAAAGTAACCACCCGGTTTGAGAGATAAAAAAGAAGAAGTTTGGAAATATACGCGGAGATTCCAGAAAACGAAAATATTTTGAAGATTATTGAATTCTCACTAGTAAATATGATAGATATAATATTTTTCATTTATTCTTTTACTTGTAGCAATAATTCATTTAATATTAATTTTATTTTCTCTATAACAAAATCTTTAATCGTGATTTTGACTAATTGACTATAGTTAAGTCTTAAAAAAATTTCTTTTAAAAACAAATCTCCAATGTGGATTTTCGTCGCCCACCAAATATCATCAAATAATATTACTTTTGCATGTTTAAAACTTATTACAATTTTTTTAATGAGATTTATCTTAATCGAGTGTGAATTCACAAACAAAAAATGCATTATTGCACTAAGCCAATAATAAATATCGATGGTATACGTTTTTTTTGTCAACATTTAAACTAAAGATTAAATAGGTAAATAAGATGAGAAATAGACAAGTAACGCTTATGTGTAGTTCTCGTGTTAAAATATCGTGATAAGATGCTGTTTCTTAGGAGCTTCTCTTTTGATGCGTCAGAACCAACGCTGGTATAAAAAGGCAGCTCTAAGTCTTCAGTTTTAAGCCTCGGACCAAGATACAAAGTGTGTTCTGTCTCTCCCAGAATCAAACCAAATCAACGATGGCTTCGAAGAAACCCCTAGTTCGAAATCTTTTTAACATTTCCAAAACCTATTCCCGGATTTCGGGTCTTACCCGAATGCGTCCGACTAAATCCGACGACGAAAAATCTGGGATCCGCCCGAGATTTCTCCACAAGAGATCATTTTTCTCGCCGGAGATGGTACCAAAAGGGGGTAATCTGATGGAGAAACTCAGGGAATTGAGTTTCTCGAATAATCGAATTCGAATTGACGAAATGTTACCACCGCCTACGCCGGTGAAGACTTCACCGGGTGTGTTCCCGGCGGTTACGGTGGAAGAAGTGAAGAAGCTTATGAGGGCAGCGGAAATGGAGATGGTGAAATCGAGGCTGAGAGAAATTGGAAAAAACTGGGTTCCGTATTCGGAGTTTGTTCGGGTATGTGGAGAAAACAGTTCGGATCCTGAACAAGGTAACCGGATCGCGAATATGCTTGACGAAGCCGGAAACGTCATTGTTTTAGGAAATTTCGTCTGCCTTAAACCCGAAGAGGTAATGTTTAGTTATGCATGCATCACAAATTTACAGTGAAATATTAAGTAATGATTTCGTGATCTAATGTTTGTTTGGTATGTTTACAGCTAACAAGTGCCGTGGCTGGTTTAATACCGACGCATGAACCCACTCGCGACGCCGCGACAAGACAAGAGTTTGAGCAACTTGAGATTATAAAAACAGATATTGACAAAAGAGCTGATGATTTGGTACGTCGAGAATTATGGGCAGGATTAGGCCTAATTATGGTCCAAACAATTGGATTTTTTAGGCTGACCTTTTGGGAGCTGTCATGGGATGTGATGGAGCCAATATGCTTCTACGTAACTTCAACTTATTTCATGGCTGGTTACGCCTTCTTCCTTCAAACTTCAAAGGAACCTTCTTTTGAAGGGTTTTACAAAAGCCGATTCGAGTCAAAGCAGAAACGGTTGTTTCGAATGCTTGATTTCGATATCGATCGGTTTACCGAGCTACAGAAGATGCATCGTCCAGACTTTACTAAATCCGCTCGTTGCTGATCGTTAAATAGTACTCTTTTTTCTCATTTTTCCAGATTGGGATGTGTAAACGTTAATTAAAAAAGTTCATAGAGAATAAATTAACATAGAGGAGGGACATATAGTTACATTTTAATTAAGCTTTGATTCTCTTTGCATAACGGAATGAGGTAACAGTAAAATAAAAAGTAATACAACTATATTAATTGATAATCATTTTAATAAAATAATTTTATGTTAACTTGTAATTTATAAATATGTGTTGATATGTGATATTATTATAAAATATTAAAATAAATATTACATAATAAATAATTTACTATACTATTTACCAAAATTACCTTTACATAATATATTATATGTAAATTGTTACTATTTCGACATAAAATATATTTTGTCATAAAATACAAATACAATATAAAATAAAATATTATAAAATTTGAAAAATTATTCAAACAAAATATATCACATCTACAATTTTATCCAAAATATATATAATTTAAATCTATTTTTATAATTTGATTTCATTATCTATTTTATTTTCATAATCAATATTAAAAAATTTAGAAAAATTATTTTAAATATAAGATAAATTATTTATACTAACAAAATAATTAATTAATTACAATGCATGAATATTTTTTCATATAAGTCAAAATCTAGTTTAATATTATTTCACAAATAGTTTAAATAAATTTTACTTTTTGGATTAGCTGATGACCTATAGTATGCATGATCGAATATATTTAAACACAAATGTGATTGCCTACTTTATTAGAAAATAAATAAAGTTAACAAGTAAATAAGGAAAAACGAAAAACAAGACAGGAACTTTTGTACACATGTTGTATAGCTCAAAAGAGAAAAAGATTCTGTTACAAAAAGACTAGAAAGTATGAGTTATGATTTTTAGGTATTCATACAAAAACCATAGATTCTATCGTAGAAATAAAAATCATGAAACAAAAATCACAAAATTAAAAAAGAAAAATTGATTTGGTACAAAAGAAGTAAGAAGGCTCCAACCACATGTGGACTAACACTTGGCATAATCCTTCTTCGAGAACTTTGTCAAGATTCCTATAGAGAGCTGTCCTCATCAAATTGAACAGTTTACATTTTTACATCCACTTAACAGACCAAACCAAAGTCTTCTTTTTCTTTAAACTCACTTTTTTACATAAAATAATAGTCATAAGAAATGTGGTAAACAAATAATATAAGTGGCAACCAAAGATAAAATTATCAAATAAAAACTTAACTAAATTTATAGTCACGCCGTGCATAGGAAAAAATATTCACAAATTATATTTTATTAGTAAATATAAATTAAATATTTATATAATTTTTATTTTTATTTAAAATTACTTTTAACTTTAATTTTTGTATATACAAATTAAGAAAAGAAAATTAATTATTTTTATAAATTTAATAGTATTTTGGTTAGTTTAATAAAATATAATAATTGTTTAACCAAATTAATAATAATTACATATATTGTCATTATTCTAATAAGTTAAACTCATTTATATATTTATTTGAAATTTACTGTAGTGATGATAAGTCAGCATGATATTTGTTTTAATAACACGTCAGAGTAAAATTATTTTTTAAAAATATTTCTCAAATAATATATTAAGGATTACGGTAGTAACTTAAATCTATTTATATTTATTTGAAATTATTTATAAATTATCGTATAAAAAATTAAAGAAATAAAATTATTGTTTTTGCAAATGTAATAGTATTTTTTGGTTATTTGAATAAAATATATTTATTATCTAACCAAATTAATATCAATGACATGTATTATAATTATTCTAATAACTTAAATCATTTTATATATTTAAGATGAAACTCGCTGTGATGTTGATACGTAAACATGACATTTTTATTATTAACACGTCGTAGTAAAGTTACTTTGTGAAATTTTTTTTTCAAATAATATATTAGGGATATAGTGTAAAAACAAACTATATACCTTACACTACATCTATGTAAAATCTAATACATCCAAAACGATAAACAAGAAACGGTCACCATTTTTAGAAAGAATGTGGAATATAACATTAAAAGTTAAAAAATACGCATTCGCATATAAAACAACATAAAATAGTTTAGATATAGAACATAAATAAGACAACTAAAACATTATCTTTTTTTTTGTCGTTGAGCATCTAAATGAAAATCTAAGTTGTACCCAAATCCCTAATATATTATTTGAGAAACTTTTTAACAAACTAACCTTACCCTGACGTGTTAATAACAAAAATACCATGCTGACGTGTCAACACCACAATGAGTTTCAGCTTAAATATATAAAAGGGTTTAACTTACTAGAATAATTACAATACATGCCACTGATATTAATTTGGTTAGAGAATAAATATAATTTATTCAACTAACAAAAAATTACTATTACATTTGCAAAAACAATAATTTTTATTTTTTAAAAAATTTTATATGTTAATTTATAAATAATTTGAAATAAATATAATTAGATTTAAGTTATTACCATAATCCCTAATACATTATTTGAGAAACATTTTAATAAAATAATTTTACTCTGACATGTTATTAACAGAAATATCATGCTGACGTATCATAACTAAAGTAAATTTCAAATAAATATATAAATGAGTTTAACTTATTAGAATAATTACAAGTATATCATTGTTATTAATTTGATTATATAATTAATATATTTTATTAAAATAACAAAAAAATATTATTGAATTGATAAAAAATAATTATTTTTCTTTTTTTAATTTGTATATACAAAATTTAATGTTAAAAATAATTTTACATAAAAGTTAAAATTATATAAATATTTAATTTATATTTACTAATAAAATATAATTTGTGAATATTTTTCNTACGTTAATTTATAAATAATTTTAAATAAATATAAATATATTTAAATTACTACCGTAATCCCTAATATATTATTTGAGAAACATTTTAATAAAATAACCTTATTTTGATGTGGTATTAACAAAATAATTATAATAAATTTTAAATAAATATATAAATGAGTTTAACTTATTAGAATAATTACAAATATATCATTGTTATTAATTTGTTTAGAGAATTAATATATTTTACTAAGCTAACAAAAAAAATATTATTAAATTCTTTTCTTAATTTGTATATACAAAAACTAATATTAAAACTAATTTTAAATAAAAGTTAAAATTATATAAATATTTAATTTATATTTACTAATAAAATATAATTTACGAATATTTTTTCCCACGCATGGCGTGGGTATGAATCTAGTAAATGTTAAAACCGTTCCTTTTCTCTTTAACTTTTTTTAGTTAAATATATAAAAAATGTATATCTCAATTATATTAGTTTCTTTACAATAATGAACCGTCATTAAATTAAATAATTACCTATATGTGGAGTGATGGTATTGTTAAATATAAATATTTTTGTAAAAATGAAATATATAATTGTCAAGAAGAACAAAGTTTGTGGTTTGCTACATGTTTTGATTCTTTCAGTTTAATGTTGTTTAAATTCAGATGTTGGAATCGAAGTCTAATGACTATTTTCGATGTACATAACATAATTGTATGGTGTTTTAGTATGTAACAGAAAATAAAAGGTTTTCATCATCATCATAAACAAGATCATTATTATCATCATCATAAACAAGATCATCATTATCATCATCATAATAAACAAGATCATTATTATTAGACCTGATCATTCGGATATTCGATTCGGTTTCGGTCGGTTAATTTTCAATTTTTCGGTTGGTAGGATTAAATATCCATTCGGTTATTTTTTATATTTTGGTTCGGTTTCGTTTCTGTTATACTTCGATTTCGGTCGGTTTGGTTATTAAATTTAAAAATCGAAAATAACCGAAATAACCAAAAATAACCAAAAAATAACAAAAAATAACCAAAATAACCGAAAATAACCGAAAATAACTAAAAATAGTCAAAAATAACCGAAATATCCGAAATATTTTTGGATAACCGAAAATAACCGAAAATAATTTGATTTTTTCGGATATTATTTTGGTTTTCGGTTCGGTTTTGGTTACTAACCAATAATCATGGTTTCCAAAATAATATCTGTTCGATTATTTATTTATAATCGAATACCAATCAAAATCATTTTTTGGTTCGGTTCGATTCGATTTATTCGATTCGAATTATTTGCCCTGACCTAATTATTATCATCATCTTAACACCACAAACATAATATCATCAATTCAGCAACATCATGTCATCACCATACCTATTTACCATTAACGTAACATCACTAACGTCACTGTCATCTAGTTAGCAATTAATTAGGATGATTCTAAAAGAAAAGACACACGTCGCTTTCTGGTTTGACTGATTTGAATGGCTGAACCATTTTTTAATAGCCAACATTATGGGCCTTTAACGATCATTAGGCCCAAACAGTGTAAAGCTGAAAACAAAAGAGAGTAATGTTAACTTGAATTTCTCAGAACGCAATCGCGGTAGAGATTGTAGACTCGAGCGATGTCTATAGAACTAATATTCCACACATGACCTTTTAACGCCAAACGCAAAACGCTACTATTATTATTCCCTTCCTCGTTGCTGTCTTCAACCGCAGCTGCCTCTTTTCGCTTCTCTTCCCTCCACAAACTCATCACAAGCAGCTCTTTTGTTTCTCTGTCGAGCATCAGTTTCGAATCCTTCATGTCTTGGAACACTCTGAAAGCAAGCACTGATCTTTCGCATCTGCAATACGCTTGAACAAGAACCTTTAACATGTAAGGATCTGGTTTCAGGCCAATCTGTCTCACCATTGAGAAAAGTCTCTGAACTGTCTGAATCTCTCCTTGCAATGCAAAGTAATACATCAAACCCGAGAACGTCTGGATATCAGGAAAAACTCGGGTCAAAATCATATCTTCTAGCGTTTCCAAAGCTTCTACGCTTCTGTTGCACTTTGTTAATGTTCTCAAGAGGGATGAGTACAGCAGCATGAGGTTGAAACCCGATATTGAACCACAGAGAGTTCTGTCTTGGCTAAAAACCTTGATGGCTGCGTCTGGTTTCTTTGAAATTCCATAGAGATCAATGATTAGTCTGATGGTGCTGAATGGCAGATTGATCCCTTCGATTCTCACTTTCGAAATGAGCTTATCGACTCGATCAACTTGGCCATTGCGGGCTAACATAGCCATCATTCTCTCAATGGTGTAGGCGTCGTGGGTGAATCCGGGTTGAGTTGCTACCCAGCAGAAGAAATTCCATGCTGTTTCAGGGGATCTGAAGTTTCTTAGCATCTTGCAGACCAACAGATTTGTCCAGACGAAGTTAGCTTCTTCCAAAGCAGTGACTGCATCAGAGCTCCAGTTCTTTAACGAGTTCGCTAAAGCTTTTGGGTCCAGCCATGGCTTCAATCTAACTTGACCTTCATTAACATCATTGTGTTCTTCTCCTTCTTCTTCGTTATCGCTGGAATTATCCATAGAATACGTAGAAATGTCTTTGATTCTCTCATCTGGCAACATTTCTCCCAAGACCTCCTTTGTTTCTTGTTCAAATCCAGCCTCCCTCATGCGTTTCAGAGGCTCAAGCATGCGTCTACTTGGGAATTTCCCATCAGCTTTCATCTCAGCAAGCAGAGTCTTGACTTCACCAAACCGTTGCGCATCAACAAATGCTTCAATCAGAACCGAATAATGCTTCAGAGTCCGCGTAATCCTCATCGAAGCGAAGGTCTCGAAGATCATCATGGCTGCTTCAAGATTCCCCAATTTCACAAGATGCTCTATCATAATTGTGAATGTTCTTGAATTCGGAATCCTTCCTTCGCTGATCATCTGATTAAAACTTTGCGCAGCTTCAGAATCTTTACCTAAACTCATGTAAACATGCATCACAATGTTAAAGGACTCAGTGCATCCTTTCTTCTCCTCTCCAGAGCATCTATACTCGTCCCAGGTCTTGAGAACAGAGTCGAAATCATCAGCAGTTGCGTACAAGCTCATGAGATTCATAAAGCTGAAGTGAACATTGCCAAATTTCCCAGCATTGACAACTCCAATAAAAGATCTAAGCTCTGAAGATCGTTGGAACTTTGCAAGAACAGTAGCAAAGGCGTGAAGTGTCTCAGTTTCGAATGAAAATTGAGATTTTTGTTTTCTAAGGGTTTTGAAGATAGACCAAGCAGAAGCGACGGAAGGAGATGAACGCAATGCGTTCTTCACGACAAAGGAATCGAGAAGACGCTGGTTTAGAAGAGAAGTTAGCGTCGTGTCTGAGGTTTCCGAGCGGAGGCTGAGACGGATAGAATCGATGAGGTTTGCTCGGTAAAGGTAGTGTTGGACTTTGTTTGCGAATGGGTCGCGGGAAAAGAAACGAATTTGCTGAATAATTACGGAGTTAATTGGCTTAACACAATCGGAGAAGAATATGAGAGAAAACATCTGAAATCACAATGACGATCAAAATGAAAAAGAAGAAGCAAGAATAAATAAAAAAAGCCTAAAACGGGTGGTTGGGACAAATGGTCGAACACCTGGTGTGCTTACTGAAACGACAGAAGAACTGTTCGAGTCGAAACTGTCCAAAATGTCAAATACAAATTTGACTGCATAAAAAGATTTCCGTATGAAATTTATTCATATCGGAAAATTAACAAAGGAAAGAATTTGAAAAGATTTTCGTTTGGTTTAAGCGAGAAGGGATTCACCGCATGACTGGAATCAGGACTGGAATCAGGACGAGGATACAACTGCTTCACGCAAGATCCTCTAAAAGGTTCCAACTTTACCGTAAAACGCCGAAGTAACACTTTACACGCACTGACACGGCGGAACAAAATAAAAGCCGAAAAAAGCTCTGCAAAAGTGCCTCTTTGTATATTTTATTAAAGGTATGGAGACGGTTTAGAATTTTGAACCTCGAATTGTCTTTAACCCCAGCGTTTAAATTCTCTCAGTGTATCCTCAAGGTTGTGAGACGATCATTTGGATAACTTTCATGAATCCTATGATGAAAGCTTAAGCTACCACTTTGTAATCACACCAAAACACTTGAGAAACATCTCCCTCATGTTTCTTGGTGAAGATGAATCATCGTTAAGACAAAATGGAATTTCATGTTTGACCATTACATCCCACTGAGTCTAAGATACATTTACTTAAACGCAAGATCATCTAGATTCTAGAGATTCCAAATTTAAGGGAGAAACGAAGAACGTACAGCTTACATACAGCAACATAGCAGAGTTATACCAAAGAGATTTGAAGCAGCATCAAACTTTCTCGTTGAATATGGTATCAACTTCAAGACTGCATTCCCAAAATGTAAAAATAAAAAACACATACCAAAGAAAGGAAAAAACTACGTGGGTTGGTATGTATATGGTATGTGTGACAGCGTCGTATACTGCAGATTGTATATGGGATCATCTACTCTTCAACCCCGTCGAATAATCTCTTTGAGTGTTTCTTGGAGACTGGAATTTGTCACCATATCGTTAACTTTCCTGAACCCCTTACCGTAGACTTTTGATTCATCCGTCTCTATCTGATTTTTGCAAAACTCCACCAGTTTCTTCTCGAATTCAGAGCACTCACCTTTCTTTAACGTGGTTTCAGCTAGAGAAGTCCGGGTAGAAGAAGCCGCTGCTGCAGCAGCATCAGTAGCGGAGTATGTCTGAGACTCCAACCACATGTGGCCTAGCACTTGGCATATTCCTTCTTCCAGAACTTTGTTAAGGTTCCTATGTCCTGCGATCAAACCAAAACACTTAAAACGAAACCTCTCCCTCGTCCTTAATAGATATTGGGTGTTTTGACTATTACATACCATTGAGTCTAAGATAAGCATGCATCATCTCGTGAGCCAAGATATATCCTGTTAGTAACCTGTGTTTGAATAAAGACATCTTTGATTTGAGGCCCTATCTGCACAGGAGAGTCCTCAGGTGGAAAGAAGATATGTTACAGTACCTAGGAAGTCCATATAAGATGAGAATTGCGGTGACCTCGCACTCACTCACAACCCTTTGAGATTCCCTAGCCATCCCTATTAGCTGCTTGTTCGTCCCCAGCCTTGGCCTTTTTGAGACCTGTATATGTGTATACGTGTGGAGCAGAGTAGTAAGTCATGAATTCCAATTTTGTTTTTAAACTCTAAAGTGTGTAAAAGGGTTATCCATCATAAGTTCTCACACTTGTGACAATCTGCTCTTCAGACAGGCAAATACCTCTGGTTACCACCCCATGCTGATTTTCCTGCTTGTGTAAAAACTTACAACACGTGTGAGTGAAAGTGCAAAAGAGGGAGAAAGAGAGAGAGTCAGAGAGATGTAAATTTCAGTTAAGAAATGTACTCACAATCTTCTCTTCCTCCTCAGCTTTATTGAGCGCTTGTTTCTCCACCAAAAGAAAAGGAAATTCTTTCGGAATCTTCATGTTTAAGCCTTCAAAGAATTCACGGATTTCAAAGTGCAGAGGCTGGACTTCGTAAGTATCCATAACCGCTGATTCCATGCATTCTAGACATAGCCACCTCCCATCATCAAGCAATACATAGTTCGTTCCCCTAGGCTGCAAAAAAAACATTACTACTCAAACCAGTGGGATTATTGTTGGCTTCTTCGTCTTATTTTGTTCTCTTTTGAAAGGTGAACTCACCTCTAACCTCTCGCAACTGCAACACTTGGGAGTTCCATCGGATTCATGAGTAGGGCAGTATCCCTCCCCCCAGAAAGGATGTTGATTGAACATTCTAATCTGAAAGAATACAATTACTTTATTGATATTCAATCTTCAAAATGTAAAATACCATCAGAAAATCCATAACTTGCTTATACCTTCACTTTCTCATTGCAAACATAACAGTACCGGTGATCGCAGGATTTGTGAAATTTTCCTCTCGAGTTTGAAACCTGAGGAATTGGTTATCAATAATTTAGTTTTTGCATCAATATATACAAATGAACAAGCCAAAGAGTAAATTAGAATACTAAGCAATATCAAAAGGACTTTTTCTTACGTGGTTTTCAACCTCGTGGATAGCAATTGGTTTGTAGCAAGCACCACAACAGAAGCATTCAGGATGCCAAAGAACACCTAAGACATTTAGAGATCTTCCCTCTTCAATCTCAGAGCTGCAATCAGGACACATGCTACAAGTGAACAATCTTAATCAGGTCAGTATATAACTGTATAAATTAAGATAAAGATTCCAAGAAAACTAGTAATAAACCCATAAGCTTACCTGCGACGAAGATTCACCTCTATGAGCTTTCCACCTTCTTCCACCTCATCTGGTTGCTTTATTTGACCCTTCCCCTTGGAGCTAATCCGCAGTTGATCTTCATCCAACGGAGCTCTAGTGGAAATGTTGTTATTTTCTTCAAGTCGAGGAGAAGACTCTACCATGTTTAGACTCTTCTGAACAATCACAGCAAACTGTTCATCTTTAAATTCCTTTCCTTTGCCTTTCTCCGTTAAACTGTCCTCAACAGCCCTAGCAAGCTGCTCATCTACATCCAACAGAGCTCTACTTTTATGTTCTTTAATACGAGGAGGAGACTCTACCATGTTTAGACTCTCCTGAACAATCAGACCAAGCTGTTCATCCTCCTTCTTCACTTGCTCTTCAGACAGTTTTCTTTTATTTTTCTCCTTTAAACTCTCCTCAACAGTCAGTTGCTCGTCTTCCAATGTATTATGAATCTGTCTTTCTCTTTCATCGTATAGGAAGCCCTTTGCTATCTGCACATCCTCTTCTAACTCGTGGTTGCACTTTTTTTCGTTTTCCTTCTCTCTTTGATAAAGACGAGCAGATTCTTGAATGGCCAAAGTAAACTGTTCAGCTTCTTGAATGTCAGCTTCAAGCCGTGAAACTGATATGGCGTTATCAGTTTCTGCTTCAAAAGGATCCTACAGGTTTTCAATCCTCTACAGTTTATATCTTAGTTTTCTAACTAAATACTGCTCTTTAGAGCAGGAATCTACCCCTTGTTATTGAAAATTCTAGCAAGAAAGGAGGCATTTCAACTTGAAACCAAACGTAAGGAAACTGGGCTTGGAAAAAAGAAGCAACCAAACATATCAGATTACCTCAGAAGTGGAGGGTTTGAAGCAGGAAAGACACCCCATCCTCTTGAAACCAGCTTTTTCACCGATCTACAGGTTTAATCATTAACGAATTTATCATATATTACATACTACTAGTGACAATTCTTGTAAATACACAAAAGGAAAGGGTAGTTTAGACTCGTTGTTATTTGATATAACAGAATTGTATGGTGTTTTAGTATAGTATGTAACAGAGAATAAAAAGTTTTCATCATCATCATCAGAACAATGATGATGAAAAAACAATGAGAGCGTGGGAGACACACGTCGCATTCTGGGTTGACTGATTTGAATGGCTGAACCATTTTTGAATAAAACAGATTAATAAAAAATATTATTAAAAACTGTTTAAAACAATTATATATTTAAAAATAAATTAACATACTGCAAATATTTTGAACCAAATCTAACGTTCTTCGTACGGAATATCTCTAAATTTGATATATAATTTGTTCAATAGAGAATGAAACATCTTTAATATAGATTTGCTTATTTTGTTGTTTGAAATACCAAACCTACGAATTTTTATTAGAATAACGATAAAATAATTATTTTAAATATAATTATAGAAAATTTAATTTACCATGTCGAATTTCCTTGACGTCTCGGATCGAGAAAAGTAAAAAGTTCACGATCAAGCTACTGAAGTAATTATTCAATTGTCATTGGTCGGAAAAAATTATTTGCGGATTCTGGAACTTGAGTTGGTATACAACTCGCAGTAGACGACTCACCACGTGTTTGATACTCTTGATACGACCTTAAAACATTATGATTGTAATATTTTATCAATCTATCTACATTTACTATTTGCCATTTTAAGAAAATAAAATAATAATAATCAATTATTTTTATTTAAAATTAAATTGATATTTTAAAATATCAATTTGATTCTTCGAAACATTAAATTATTTAAAATAATAATCAATTATTTTTATTTTAATCAAAACTGATTAAAAATAACCATGATTATGAAATCAATAAAAATTAAAAAAATTGAAAATTTGATAGATTTTGAATAAAATAATCAATCTGTTTTTAATAGATTAATTGTATAGATATTTAATAAAATAAAGTCAGAGTCCAAATGTTGACGAAAAAAAGTTGTAATCAAACGATAAAAAAAACAATGAGAGCGTGGGAGACACACGTCGCATTCTGGGTTGACTGATTTGAATGGCTGAACCATTTTTGAATAACCAACATACTACTCTATGGGCCTTTAACGATCATTGGGCCCAAACAGTGCAAAGCCGAAAACAACACAGATTAATGTTAACTCGAATTTCTCAAAACGCAATCGCGGTAGAGATTGTAGACTCGAGCGATGACCTTTTAACGCCAAACGCAAATGCCAATAAATTTCATATGGGTTTTTGCTTTATAAAGCCGTAAAACTCTGTTTACTAATGAATCTGAAATTTTTAAGATCAAGTTGAATTAATTATTAAACAAGTCAACACTTACCCAAACCTTTCATGACACAGGACGTGAATACGAGTGGTCGTCGTTGAGAGAAAAAAAAAAGAGACAGACTTTTTGTGGTCCAGGAGTCCCAGCTGTTTTTGTACACGTGGCGCAATCACATTCCCAATTGCATTTTAATTGCAGACGTGGCGCAATCACAATAAAAGTTTCTTTAATTTGATTTCTTTATTAAATTCTACAGAGTTGACTAATGTTTATTGTATGAATACATTGTCATCAAATATCACAATTTTATTTATTCTAATGATACAATCAACTTAAATTTTAGAAATACAAATTAAAAAAATAGAAAGAGATGGTACTGTCGAGATCCATGAGTAGAATAATCCGTAACATTTTTTTAATTTTAATAAAATTTGTAATATTAAATTTTATTTAGTATAACTAATAAGTAGATTTTTGTAATATTTGTAGATATTGATTTAGTATAACTAATAAATAGAAAGAGTAATGTTTGTAATATTAAAATTGAATAACTAATAATTATTTTTTAGTAGGACTATTTTATAATATAACAAAATTAATTAAAATTACTAATTTTATTAATTTAATTTAAAACATGTTTCAAATATTTTACTAAAAAAATTTATACATGTATTTTTAATTAACGTATCGCAAAAACAACGATAAAATAATGCAATATTATTTGAATAATATATAATAATAGTAATATTCATTCTTTAATAATATATATAATATTTTAAATTAAAATATATTTATAATTTTTTTATTCATTTAAAATAATAAAAAAATTTAAAATTTTAATTTTAATCTGTGCATAGCATAGGTAATATTCCATTATTTTTTGATCCGTATATCTTCTGCCTCATCAAATTAGTTGAGGATTCACTCTGCTTCTACCTTTTTTTTTTGAAGAATTCGATTTTTTATTGGTGCTGTTCGTTTGGTCGCTGCAGGTGGCTGCGGCTGCGGCTGCGGTCAATCCTGTGACTGCGACTGCGGCAAATGTTGTTCGTTTGTCTGCCGTCGGCGATTGCGGTTGCGGTTGATCGCAGATTTTTAATCGCACCGTTGTTTTAATCAGCGGTCGAAAAAATTGCGACGTAGGACGCAGCATCTGACTGCTGCATCTGCCGCAGATATCTACGGTAACTAAACGAATAAAAATCTACTGTAGTCGCGGGTGCCAAACGAACATGATCATTATTATTTCATTATATTAGAAGCACAACTGGCCTAAAAGGCCCAGCACTAACGGCCCATTAAAAATCATACTGGTTTTTACGACTGTTTTCTGCCTTCAAAAACTCCTTTTGGTTGTTTTTTTTCATCAATCCGGTAACGTTTTAAGCAATCACATTTACTGTCACTTAGTAAAATAAAATAAAAATGAGTAAACAAAACAAATGTTTTTATGCCTTCTTCCATCTTCTTTTTCTGTTCTATCACTTTCTTCTTTTCATTTGCTGCCCTGCCCATTACAATTCTTTTGATGTGTTCAACCATGTCCTTCGTCTCTGGTTAGATTAATTTAATATTTAGTGGGACTTATGGCTTCTCCAATTCGAGATATGGGTTTATTGCACAAAGTGAAAATTAAAATGTGTATTTAATGACTCACAATACTTAGTCAACAAGATACATGTTGAAGTGGGGCTACGTACTCCAAAAAATCACAAGTTCGACTCAATGCAAGTTTAACCCATCGTGTCGAAGGTACAATACCAAAGTAGTAGATGCATCTTTATCGAGGAATTATCGCACAATTCATATATATGTCCGATCTCAATAACTATCGAAAAAGGCAGTGAGCTTAGTATTTATGAGCATTTATGATAAATAATGATTATTTGGTTGAAAATCAACTGAGATACGAATATAAAATGAAAAGATCGCATCATAAATAAAAAAAGATAATTTAATAGCTTGGACACAAAAAAACATAAAAAGTTGTAACCGGTCTTAGTAATAAAGCATCCAAAACTCTTTCTTCTCTATTCATTCGGGTCCTTATCTAATTCTAGTAATATATAAGATTTGATCTTATACGTTCTCATCTAATAATTTGAGATCCAACAATATATGTTTTGTTATCTCTAATAAATATCTTGTTTGAAATGTTTGAGTGTACCATCTCCTGTGTTATGGCGGGTGCTACGACTCTTTGATATCTCGTAATTTATAATGGTCTCAATCAACATAACTTGAAAAATATTTCTGAGTAAACTTTGTATAGAGCTAAATATATCAAGTTTTGGATTTATCTTTCTGGTTCTTTGACTAGTAAGTATCTTTTTGCATCTTCTTTTTTGTGAAAGCCTTTACAACATATATTTTGCTATACTTCATTCTTTGTATCCTTCTAATTTTCTGTCTTATGTTTTCTTTCAGGTTTTTACAAACTAATCTCTATCATAGTCCAAAGCTATCTTATAGACTTGGTTTACGACATGGGTCGGTTCAAAGGAATCAACCAAAACCAACATAATCAGTATCATTCAAAAATTGATGCAAGAGGTAATAATGTGTACACTTTTTGTATAGATAAACTTGGTTCATGTCCTTGTTGGGATGGTTAGGCTCAGTTACTTGATGCTATGATTGGAATCTCAGACTAATCATCTCGAGACAAAGGTGCTATTCGTTTGGTCGCCGCAGGCGGCTGCGGCTATAACTGCGATCAATTCTGCGGTTGTAGCTATGGCAGATGTTTTTCGTTTGTCTGTCGCCGACGGTTGTGGTTGCGGTTGATCGCAGATTTTAAGTCGCATCGCTGTTTTAATCAGCGGTCGAAAAAATTACGACGCAGGATGCAACGTCTGACCGTTGCGTCTGCCGCAGATACCTGCGGTAGCTAAACGAACAAAAATTTGCCGCAGTCACATCCGCAAATTCCTACGGCTGCCAAACGAACATAACCAAGATTACAAGATCAGTTTAAGGTTAGTTGTAGATTAGAGAAAGAGTTAGGTAATGGAAACGCCTCTTTTTACATATTGAGTGAAAAAAGAAAGGACATTTCCATAGCTCAAGGTCAGTTACTTCCATTTCCCAAAACTGTATGTTATTGAGAAATGAGTTTTGTTTATTATAATAAAAAAGATCTCGTTGTGCAAGGCATCGATCTTGTGATGCAGCCTCATAATAAAAAATTTGCTTTGATTTATGTTCGATGGTGGTTTGCATGTTCGATCGTTATATTTCGACAAATCTACGTTAAACACACGACGAACCGATCGATTGACCGGTTAAGTAGTCGAAAAGAGTTGGTTTACTTACGAAATTGCATTCTATTCAGATTGGAATCTCATCATTTCATCTCAACTTTTTAAGCAAACAAAATATCTAATGGATAATTTTTTTTCTCCATTTATAAAAAAGTCAAATTAAGGTCTCTAATTACAATTTATAGTGATTTTTCTCCAATATTGAACCTACTCTGCGATAGTACTCAAATTCGCTGTAAATCGCCTCTTTCCTTTACCACAACCTCTTCCGCCATCTCCGTTTGTCTTCACTCCGACGATGCTTTTTGTTTGATAAGTTTTCCCGGAAACCCACTCGCCGTCGCCGCTCTTGGTCAACGCAGAGCTCGCTTTAACAGCCAACGCCGCCATTTCCTCCGCCCTTAAAGGATGATTGAGCCACGTCAACGGTAAAACGAAGTAAAGCTGCCCTGATCGAAGCTCCTCGTTGCCGGCGACTGCTGAAACGGCGTCGTCGAAGTCCATTTCGTCTGAGTTACAGACGAAACTCAACGGGTTCTTCTGCAAGATTTGCCAAACTTTGACTGGAGATGAGAACTCTTGTAAAGTGCCGTCGAACAATATAACCTTCGCCGAATCGCTCCTCAAAGATTCACGTGAAACGCAAGCTCCCATTTTTGTTGTTGTTTATTTTTCTTTGAAAAAGTAACTCAGATTACTAGCTAGAGTGAAAAAATAGATCTTGATGTTGTGTGTTGTGATTGTGAATTGAAAGAGACGACCTTGTAGCGAGTTTTTATAATAACGAAGAAGGAGAAGACAGACTCGAGAATTTAAATCCACGTTGGAATTGTCTTGTAGTGATAACAACGAAACATGACAGCTCTCTCGGTTGGTTATTGACTCTCACGTAAAGGGTATATCGGGAAGTAAGGAGAAAGAAAAACGTGGCGAAGAATGAGAGAGGAAGGAGCTTAGGTGGTGAAGGAGAAAGAGGCCACGTGGGCAGACAGAGGCATGACCGCCAAGCAGACAAGATTGAGTTAGCCGGGAGGTTTAGCGTCTCCGGTGGACTAGCTCACGTGAAGACAACAGAGTCACTGTCATGTTATAGATTCTTTTTCAGTAGGTACAAGAGTCACCTACCGTCATCTTTTTTGTTTTATTATTAAATTATTACTTTTTAAATTTGCATGAATGTGGCCATTAATGAAAAACCTATGAGTTATATATTATGGAGTTTCTAATATAATATTTTATGTTGTATAGGTTTGCTAAAACTGTATAGACTTTTATTTTGTACTGTGTTTACGATATAATACGCATTATTTAATGATTTAATTCAGAACCATTTGTTGGAGAATCTTTTAATCTCAAAATGGACTTATTGCTTTTTATTTGGATATTTATTTGAAATAGATTTGTTATCGGAAATAGGTCGGTCGTTATGAGTCTTTACCTATGGATTTCGCTCTGTTTGACTCGCTGCAAGGCGGGTATGAGTCGAGTGAAATTTTTTTTTATATGCATGACGGATGCAGGTCGAACATTAATTAGAATGAGACGGGTGCGGGTTGCAAATTTTTAATTTACGGGTTAGCGGGTAACTGCAAATTTTGGGTTTAAATTAATTAATCAAATTGAGGCCCAACTAATTTACGCGCAAACTAATTTAAACCCAAACAAATTAAATTTATTAAATATTTTAATTAAATTATTAAATATTTTTAGAAACTGTAATTAAATTTATTAAATATTTTAATTTAAATAAATTTATTAAATAATTTAGTTTAATTGAATTTATTAAATATTTTAATTTAATTAAATTTATTAAATATTTTTAAAATTGGAAAATGAAACGGATCATCCGCTAGACCCGATTGATTAATTCGATGAAGGTGCGGGTATAAAAAAATTGATTCGTGGATTTTGTGGATAAACAAAAATTATGGAAAAAAATCAGTAATCTGCCACGGGACGGGTCAGCTGACATGCCTAATGAGAAAGTAATGAATTCATTGCCTACATTAATAATCTACTATATATTAAAGAAGAAGCACTGAAGATGAAAATTGTTGAGGTGTCATCACCATATTTATTCTCATGAATTTTAATAAAAGATTTAAAAAAAAAATTAAAAAAAAAATTCCGACTAATTTGTTTGTGACAATATTAATTTCCCATTACACGTTTAACCATTGCAATAAATGTTTCAATATATGATTTTCTATAAATATTTATATATTGCAATAATTGTTAAAAATATCGTATCACAATATTAACTTCAACTCAATATTTAATTTTCTATAAATATGTATATATTAAAATAAATGTTCAATATTTGATTTTCTATATATATTTATATGTTACAATCGTCACTTAAAATTTACCATTTTTAACATTATGTCATTTTCTATTTTGGATACGCTTCCATTTAATAGCACAATAAATTTTTTAAAAAATATTTATAAAATCCCTACTTTTAAGCACTAACTTACCAAGACATTTTCAAAATTTTTGATGATTACCGTTATGTGCTTGCCATTTAAAATTCACAAACGATTGATCATTTTTAGCATAATTTAAAACAAAATTCAAAATTAAATTATGGAAAACCCTAGATTCACAACTCATTATATAATGGCCATTATTTTCACTTCATCGTATAACTCAAACACTTTAACCTTACAAATTAGTATACACAGTTTCGTTTTTTTTCGTTATGACTTTAGTTACTGATCTTTATTCTCTGAAACTATTCAAAACGCAATGGAAAATCAGAGTGAAGATTTTAAAGTTGTGGAAACAATTTCTCAATGGTATTGAAACTCTTGAGATGGTTGTCATGGATGAAAAAGTTTTTCTTAAACAATTTATAATCGTTTTATTATAAATTGAAAAATCTATTGTATCTAAACTAAAGTATGTTTCCATATTTTATACAATTTATAATCTTTCCGATACAAGTCGATATTAATCTTTTTAAAGTCTTGCCCTCTTCTTGGAATTGGAATGAAAAATCAAGGTTTTTGTTTCCTACACTATCTGTTATTATCCTCTTTCGATGAAATAAAAACATTTGAGTCAAATCTTTATGTAGTCTTTAGATACAATTTCATCAAAGATGCAAACGAATGAATTTGGAAAATCAAACACACTTATTAATTTATGTTTTTATACTATATTTCATTTAAATATAAATATACTAAAAATTTAATATAATATTAATATTCAAATTAATAATATAAAATAAATAAAAAATTGTGTCGTACACAGTACGGATACTATCTAGTGGTTATAAAATAACAAGTAAATCTCTAATTGCTTTACAACTTTATACTTTCTCAAACTTAATTAGTTTCCGAAATCACCCATCTCTAATATATTAACGGATATATGTTTTTGTTATCTACAGAAGTACGTAGAAATAATGGTTCGTGAGGTTTAGTGGATATTAATCTCCCACGCTGGTTACATTCATATTATATATAAGGCCAACAATATATTTATTACATGAGCTGAAATAATACAACTTTTTTACAATAATACACTTTTGCTTACGATGTTCCATTTGAGTTCTTGTCGCTATATGAATTTCCTCTCTTTTATTTCTTTATAGTAACTTATATTGAAATTCTTTGTTACTCTCTTTTACTACTTTTTTTATGAACTGATCGATCCATTATCCGTAAAACTGAATCGAATTGCTTTGGTTTTAGATTTAGTGCATGTGATTAGGTGGGATTAACACACGCTTATACAATCTACACAAGATATCTGGAAATTAAGGGCGAGTGAATGTAAGATTAGTACAATACTATGCTAATAATATATAAAATAGAATTATGTCCCCAAGAGAATTAATAAGTTTGATTAATTAATACTAACTAGATTTATACCCACGTCATGCGTTGATAAACATATTCACAAATTATATTTTATTAGTAAATATAAATTAAATATTCATATAATTTTAACTTTTATTTAAAATTACTTTTAACATTAATTTTTGTATATATAAATTAAGAAAAAATAATAATTATTTTTTACAAATTTAATAATACTTTTTAGTTAGTTTAATAAAGCATATTAATTGTCTAACCAAATTAATAACAATATCATATATTGTAATTATTATAATAAATTAAATTTATTTGTATATTTATTTGAAATTTACTGTAATGATAAAACGTCAAAATAATATTTTTTTAATAACAGGTCAGAGTAAGATTTTATTACTTTGGTTAGTTGAATAAAATATATTTATTCTCTAACCAAAATTAATATCATTGACATGTATTATAATTATTCTAGTAACTTAAAACATTTTATATATTTAAGATGAAACTCGTTATAGTGTTGACACGTCATTATGACATTTTTGTTATTAGCATGTCAGAATAAAATTATTTTATTGAAAATTTTCTCAAATAATATATTAGAGAATCGTGGTTTAAAACTTAAACAAACAATCTGTCTGCGAGCTGCAGGAGTGTTATGTGCTGTCACACGCTCATGCAATTTGTCTGTGTCATGTCACGAGATTTAGGACCAAACACAGACCACTACATTTATTTTATAAGTTTTAACACTGTTTTGTTTAATAATTAATATTGATACCCATGCACATTAAGTACAGGGTAATTAAGGAGCAAGATGACGTGAAAACAATCTATGTGATAAAAAGTTGATATAATCATTGTTAATTGGTATTGAATTGCAAGTTTATGAATCTTACTACAAATCAAATATGTATATATTTATTTCTTTTGAGCCATTAAATAGGCATTAGATCATGGAAACAAAGTAAAATCATTGATTCTTACACGACACGGAAGTGGAAAAATACACCTATTCAACTAAGAAGACTTAAGATTTAAGATTATGGCAATGGACAAAAATAATAGTTTAAGTTTTTGTTTTAAAAAATATTATTAATTTAAATTAAAAAATAAAATAATTTAATGTAAAAGTATTTGAAAAGAATTTTATAATAAAAATAAAATTTTAAATTTGAGAAAACTCAAATATAATATTTTAATTTTATTTCTAATTTATTTATGATAAATAAATATTTACACAAAATAATTTCTGTTATTTATGAATTTTAAATTTAAAATGTTAAATTTTGAATAAAAATTTAAAATGATGCTATTATTGACAATCGCTAATATATTATTTGAGAAACATTTTAAAAAAAAGTATTCTCATCGTAACGTGTTATTAACATAAATATCATTTTGACAAATATTATTTTGACGTGTTATCATCAGAATAAATTTTAGATAAATATATAAATACGTTTAATTTATTAAAATAATTATAATATATACCACTATTATTAATTTGGTTAAAATATTAATATATTTTATTAAACTAGCTAAAAAAATTATTAAATTTGTAAAAAATAATTTTTATTTTCTTAATTTTTATATAAAAAATAATATTAAAATAATTTTAAATAAAAATAAAAATTATATAAATATCTAATTTCTATATATTAATAAATAATATTATATAATTTATAAATATTGTTCCGTAGATATAAATCTAATTAAATATGAAAAGAGAAACATAACATGCTTAATTAATAATATATTTAGAGTTTAGTTTTGTGTCGGTTTAGCTCTTTACCGATATATTGGAGACTCATCACTCGTAACTCCTACAATAAAGAAGGATGGTAATACAATCATTTATGGATCTGCCTTTACTTCAGTCATCTTTGGAGCTCCATCTGCACTTGCCCCCTTCAATTAATTACACAACAAAATTAATTCAATAAATCCTATCCAATAAGACTAACACTTGAATGTGTTGTGCATTTGAAAACGTAGTCTTTACATATTGAATCATGAGATCTTAACACGAACCAAAGATGAGATCTTAACACGAACCAAAGATGAGATCGTTTTGTCATTTTGTTATGCTTTCGATCGGTTATTCCTTTTAAAAAGCTTATCTGGTGTCGAATCTGAAACACCTTTATATATTAAGTTTGTAGTTTACTCCATTTTATTAAGGAAAAATGCAACATTTAACAGGAAACAATCCGACCATATTGATTTGGGTGTTTCGTGGTAAAACGGTAAACTACAACGCCGAGTCTGGAACCTTGTTGAGGAACATCAGAGTGAATAAGGTTAATATCGAAGAGCTTTCGAGCTTTTTTGAAGAAGACAGATTCTTTCTTCCACCTCCTTAGATGAGCCATTAAGAATATTAACCTCTTCCCTTCTAACTGCATCCTTGTCATCATCAAACGCAGCGTTTTCAGGAGAGGCTCGTAGAGATGGTCGTGGTACACCACGTCTGACGCTAAAATCAGGTTTACGTTCTTGCCCAGAACCTCCACGTCACCAGCGTCTCCCCATCGGAGTGGTGCCACTTGGACCTGGCCACCGTATCTCCCCACAACACTAGCGTTCGCTTCGACGTTGAAGTTGAGGTTGTCGAGGACGTGTGGGAGATCTGTCACCGTCACGTTAGCGGAAAGCGTGATTGCCGCAGCGATTCCGACTATGCCAGTTCCAGATCCGAGCTCCAGTATGTTTATCAATGGAGAAGACGAATCAACACCGTTGGATTTCAGCGATGAGAGCGTGGCGGTGAGTGGGCTGTTGCTAGGGTCGCATCGGTAATTATCAAGCAGCGTGACTAAAGTAGAAGCGGCCGGCCATAGCTGGAAGGAGAGACCTTGTGATGGGAGTTGACGAATAACGACCGTTGACTCGATGGACCGGATGTTGTACTGCTGGAGCTCCGGTGCACCGTCACGTAGGGGAGAGGAACTCTCACCTTCGATTCCATCCTGGCCAATGAGGAGCATGTTGGCTTCGTCTGCGTCGTTTTCATCATCGTCGTCGGGGAGAGGAGGAAGAGTTATCATCGAAACTGAGTTTTTTTCTTTCTTTTGTTTCTTCTTTTCTGCGGCGCCGATGTTGTCGCTCGCTTGTAATTATCAATTTTTCCATACTTATTGTTTTAGGTCATTTTAGGAAAATTTACACGTGGAGGATTAGTATTGGTTAATAATATATTTGTCCACACAAAAAGAAAGCAGAGACCGGAAGCCTCTCGGGCAAGAAGAGAGTTCTGAGGAGGCCAATTCGAGATCCATAACACAGAGTGAATTATCATAGCAGTTACAGATCATTGTCGTTTGATTCCTTTCAGGTCGTGAAGAACAACATGCGCTGCATTTCTTCCCGGTGCACCCATAACTCCGCCTCCAGGATGTGCTCCACTTCCGCACAAGTAGAGACCTTTTAAAGGGCTTTTGTAATTCGACCTAATTCCGACGAAATTTTAAAAAGATTTGAAACTAAATCATGAATCGTATAAAGACTGCTTTTTTATAAGTTGCGAGAGAGTGCATAGTGTACCATCCTTTCACCGGTCGCATCAAGAAAAGAGAGTCTAATCCCATGGCACCGTGAAAGATGTTTCCACCTGCATAATATACGGATATCATTATGGTTTGGCCATATCCCATTTATTAGGATATAATCTACACAATATACCAGTTAGACCAATTTCCCGTTCGAGGTCGGGAGGAGTCAGCATATCATAGCTAATGACGGATGAGCTAAACCCAGGTGCATATTCATCTATCAATTTGAAACATCTTTGTGCAAATGCTTCCTGATTTAACACAATCAAACAGTAAACCCGGACCGAGTTAGCATGTATTATACGTTTTTAGGAATGTAAAATTGAAGGGAAAAAGGAAACAAAAACTAATGACGTTAGAGAAGAGTGCTACTCACTCGGTATGTAGGATCTTTCCAGCTTCCATCTGATGGCTTGTAAGGAGTATATTGGATGAACAAGTTGATAACATGTTTCCCTACATACATACAATATCACATTCAAAGCTAAAATGCATTCTAATACTAAACAGAAGCAAAAAGGTTTGTAAGTAAAGCAAAAGGAGAATATGTGTGCCTGGAGGCGATATGGTATTGTCTAGCGCAGATGGAATTGTCATTTCAATCACTGGTCTTCTTGATGGTAAGCCGTTTACAGCATCGTTACAAGCTAAGTGAACCTCGTCCATGCTGACAAAGCCATTGGCGGTTTTATTTGTTCTAGGAGATACAAATAATCAAGATAAAAATTAGCATGAAACATACCTCTCTGCACCAATGTGTATAGTGCCGAAATGCTCTGGACCTGGACTTGAATGATTTTTGTTGCAGCACTGGAACTGCGGTAACTTTTCAACAGCCAAGTTTATTTTCGTAGTTGCCTGTTCACAGCAATCGAACAACCAATCACCAAATACTTAGCTAGATGGAGCAATGAAAAACCTATTTGGTTTCTATAGAGATTTATCCCCCCTAGATTAAGAGGACATGGAACTTAAAAATGAAATAAAATACTTACTGAGCTGTAATCTGAGTTCTTTATAGCACCGACAAATTTTTCAGGAAGAACATTGGTCGGAACTAGCTCCTGTTATCCGAAACAGAAGAACTCAATGCATACCGACATATTTAATAACGGGAGTTTTACAAGTAGACAAAATTATGACATGAAAAGATTTACCACGAATGTTCTGTAAGGGGTTGCATTGGACAATATAACTGATGACTCCACCCGTGTACCATCAGCGAGTAAAACCTTATACCAAATTATGTCGGATGAGTTTGAGTCAAGTTTCATTTCAACCAGGAATCATTGAAGATAAAACTAACCCCTTTAACGCTGCTAGAATCCTCAGTCAATACTTCAGAAACCTGGAAAGCAGATGCAAGTTTACTAAGTGGCTCTGCTTTCTGATAAGATAGATTGCTAACTAGAATTCCACTGTTACGCATAATGACGGAACCAGGATGCCTTCAAAAGCGATCATGAAGATAAAATACCTCTGCATTTGTGAAAATCTGAGCACCAGCTTCCTTTGCAGCATTGGCTATAGCCATGGAGATAGAGCCATTCCCACCTTCCACGTAACTGCAAAATATAGTCACACCTTACTTTAAATTAAAAGGTCATCTTTCGCCCCTTTCATTTACACCTCGCATATGCAT
Organism: Pugionium dolabratum; assembly: GCA_018901945.1. Lineage (NCBI taxonomy): Eukaryota > Viridiplantae > Streptophyta > Magnoliopsida > Brassicales > Brassicaceae > Pugionium > Pugionium dolabratum. Next base: position 261,649 of record JAEVFF010000070.1, on the reverse strand, counting down.
GTTTATAATTGTCAGGTAAAAGAGTTCTTTTCAATTGCTGACGCATCTACATTACCAATGTATCTAGAGAAAAATAGATTTCAGTATTTCAAAAAATACATACGACCAAATCCCATGCTCTCCATCTGTTTCTCCCACCACATGATGTAGCAAGACATATCCACTTCCAGGAGAATGGACACTAGCCTGTGAATCAACAATGTTCAGAGCACTACATTAACTCTCCAATATAGTGCGAACAGCGAACAGCTCCTTGAATCTCACCTTTTCTTTCCATTAAATCAATAATACATCACAAAACGACACAATTTCAAGAAATATGCACCTCAAAACTCAAGATATTTAGGAAGGTCAATTACCGTAGATCCAATCACGGCATCTGTTGCAAGAGTGGCCTTGAGGACATCAGACTACAAGCATAAGGGCAACACAAAACGTGTATGACATCAAGTATTCAGAAGATTGGGGGAGGCTGCTACTTGCTAATGCTATAAATTGTAGGACCAATAAGGTCAATAAAACCACCTCAAACCAGTTGTTTAAAACTTTTGAAGCTGGGGACAATAAAAGATCCATGAAGTCCCTTCACAAAATAAAAAATATCAACATACCACATTAAGAGAAAATGTAACACCATTATATATTATAACACACAAAATCAACGTAATATCTAAAATAGGATAGGATATCATACAACATATCTTTCTGCCCCAAAGAAACTGCCTGGCGGAGACAACGAGCCCAGAAAGCAGATTTGTACATTTTATTGCTCAACTTATCATTGAAAGAAGAGACACCTTGCAGAGATTCTGGAGGAGTTGCATCCAAGAGAGGATCCATGAATCCACAGAAACTCTTTAGCTGATTCTCGTATCTGTAAAAACAAAAGTCAAAACAAACAGTTTTAGTATCCTTTCACCATATTACATAATCAAAATTCCAATCAATTATTTCATTGTTGAATTGAAGTAAATATTTTAAGCGCAAATTAGAAAATATGTGAATCAAATCACCTTGGGTAAGCCTCGGCATCGTGTTTCGAGAACTTGGAAATCTGAGAATGATTAAATTCTCTGTCTTGTCCCAGAAGAAGATAACGCCCATCCAAACAAGGAGTAAACGACGAAGGATTTCTCTTCAGAAGCTTCAGTCCGTGTTTCCCTAACTCTAAATCTCTTTGAATCAAAATCAGGAACAAGTAAAATTCAAATCTCAGACAATTCGTGAAATTAAAATTTACCCAAATCAAAAAGACACACAGAGAAGCTAATCGAACGGTTTAGGATTAAACCTAATAATACAAGGACGAAGTAGGCCTTGGAGATAACTGCAACGTGAAAATTTGAAGCCAGGGACGATCTCCTCCGTCACGGCCGCTCCACCGATGACATGGCGACGCTCGAGAACAGCGACGGAGAGACCACCGCGTGCCAGATAAGCTGCAGCAGTCAAACCGTTGTGGCCGCCGCCGATCACCACCGCGTCCCATTTCTTCTTCGTCAATTCACCAAACGTCTGGCCGGTCGTGCTAAAACTCCGGCGCCACATTGTACTCTTCACTCGTAACGTTTCACCTCAAAATCTATATTTCCACTCTTTCAGCTTTACTCTCACCCCTTTTTTCTGTTTATTTGTCTTCCAAACGTAACTCTCCGAGTTGAGTCGTGAGATTGAGATCTGTATAGAGACTACTAGTGTGAAGAATAAATCTTGATGTTGTGTGTTGTGATTGTTAACTGAAAGAGACGAGCTTGTAGAAAGTTTATTTAATACGGAAGAGACGACAGCCTCTGGTGGGTAGATCACGTGAGACTGGCATGTCCGTGTGAAGACAAAATTGATATATTTTATTTTTCTACATACGTAGAACTTGCTCAAAGTAGGCATGTCAATTTCGCTCATTACTCGCGTGTCCCGCCCCGTTTGATCCGCCGCGGAGTGGATGCAGATCAAAGGAAAAAACAAAATTTTATATGCGGGGCGGGTGTGGGTCGAAGTTTTGGTATAACGGAGCGGGTGCGGGTTTCGTTTTATTATTTTGTGGATTGGTGGATACCCGTAAATTTTGGGTCAAAAATTATTTGACCAAAATTTAAACTAATTTAATTATAAACTAATTTAATTTTAAACCAATTTAATTCCAAACCAATTTAATACCAAACTTGATATTCAAAATTTGTATAATTCGATGTTTTAAAAATTGAATTTCGATATATTTAATGTATTAATTTTAGATTTATTATTATTTGGATTTATTTTAATTAAATATTTTTTTAAAAAAATGTAAAAACAAAGCAGATCGCAGGTCACCCGCAAACCCGCTAGATTAATGCGGATCGTGGATCACCTGCAAACCCGCTAGATTAATGCCCGCTAGATTAATGCGGGGCGGGTGCGGATTTTAAAGAAATGATTCGCGGGTTTTACGGATAAAAATTTTTTTTGATAAAAAATCTTTAACCCGCCGCAGGGCGGGTCATGCGGGACGAGTCCAACCCGCTTGACAGGACTAGCTCAAAGTTCGTATAGCCATTTTATTCCAAGAATAAACCAGTTTATTAGCTCTTTCTCATCAATAGACCATAAGATCAATATGGGTAATCTTTTTCTTTATATAAAGAAAATTCTTGCACAAAGGACATGGATATTCAGGATTTAGGGCATATGCACTTTTTATAAGAGAAACCAACGAAGAAAGTATCATAAGATGTTCTCATTATCATCAAATACAATTCACAGAAATTTAATAAAATGATCACTCAAGTTGACCATACCACACCCCTTGGATCTTCACATCCTTTGGTACCTTAGCACCCAAGTCAGTGTCCGACGGCTGAAGACTCTCAAACACTCCGATCACTTCTCCTGTTTCCGGTTTGCTCTTTGTCACTTTCAGAGTGATCTCTCCAACCGAAGCTGCAGTGTTCTTCACGTTCTCCTTTACAAGCTCCTCTTCGTCTCCTCTGCCTCCAGCTGGCAATGCCACGGCGTTGTCATATCCTGTAGACCCACCACGACCCTTTGGGTCCAAGAAAGACGAGCCACGGTAAGATGGGACTAAGAATTTTCCGGTGAAGTTGTCTGGTTTGCCTGATGCGTCAAGCTGTTTGACTGTGAAGAGAAATGGCACTCGCTCGCCTCCTGGAAGCTGAACTGTGACGGCAGCGTAGTCGATTCCGTCTTCTTCCTTGAAATTGACGCTTCCATCTGAAGAAACCTGCTTGAAATCAATTGAAGAGACGATCAATCACAAGCCCTAGCCCTAAGCAGAATGTTTCTTGAGATAGAAGCAAAACATTGAAATCAAACCTCAAAAGGTCCTTCGATCTCGTCAAGGGTGTAGGTGAGACGGGTCATGAGCTTTGTGTTCTGGAACTCAGGAGGTGCGTTCTTGCTTACGCTATCTGCCTTGACGGTGAAGGAAGTAGGCTCGAAGCAGAATTTCTTGCCTGCGTACTTTCCGGGCTTGAACGAGAATGTCTCAGAGCCACCGTCGATTGTTGGGCATTGGTTCGCAGTTCCAGTTCCTTTCACTTCCATGTATGTCTTGCTCTGTATCTCGTCATAGGTCAGTCTCTTTGGAGCTCCCTCTGCACTTGCCCCCTTCAATTACACCATAAAATTATTTCTCTTAATCCGATCCAATAAGACTAAGAACTTCGCACACTTAATCAAATTCGCACACTTGAATGTGTTGAGCATCTACAAGTTTTGCATTTGAAACCGTAGTTTATACAGATTGGATGGGATCTAACACGAAACAAACATGAGACTATTTTGTGATTCTGCTATACTTAATACGTTTCTATTGCTTTCATGTCACCGGTTTAACTCAAACCAATGAAAATCAGTTGTCGGAGAAGCGCTAGCAGAGAAGAGTAAAGAAAGTTACCGAGACGACGAGAGCAGAAGTAGCGAGAGCGAATCCGGCGATTTTGACAGCGTCGGAGCATTTGCCGGCAAAGTCCTTGAGGTCAGATTGGAAGGAGCAAGTGAGGCGAGCAGAAGAAGTTTCTAACCCGAAAGACTTGCCGACGGTCTGGGTCCCCCGAAGGTGAGCACTGCCGCGAGAAGGAGCGGTGGAGATTTTCGCGGACTGGAGGAATGTGGCGGCGGATTGGAGGGAGGCTGCCATGGCCGCAGTCACAGATGATTTTAAAAATTTCTGATGCAAAGCTGAGGGAAGACTAAAGAGTAATAATCCAAAGGAGTGAGATAAGATTGGGATAAGGCGAGGATTTCAATTGGTTTGTTTCGTGGGAATCGGAATCAGTGGTTTATTTTCTTTCCACGTCTCGTACTAACTAGTGGAGATATGAATATGCTGACGTGTTTAGAACAAAATAATTGGTTGTCGTATTAAAAAAAAATGGCCCATGCAGGTTTCGAACCTGCGACCTTCGCGTTATTAGCACGACGCTCTAACCAACTGAGCTAATGGGCCAACGGTTATAATTAGCCACTTATGCTTTTTATAGTATTGCTATCTGTCAAGTAATGAAACCAATTGCTCTAAAGAAGACATGGTCAAGTCAAAGACATTATATTCTGTTAAAAAATCATTTAGATATTCATCAACCGAAACCAAAATCTCTATGCTTTTCATAATAGCAAACCAAAAAATTTGTAACTTTTAATCTGTATAAGATATTATACTTCTTTTCATCTAAATTCAAACTAAAAGTCATCGAAAGAATTTGTCCCGCATGGGTGGCTTCTATAGCACCAATGCGAGCTGGAGATGGATACTGTATGTGTTCTTCCTCTTACGTAGTTTTCCCTTTGCTAGTTTTATTTTTTGGTGAAGAGAATGAATTAGAGGAAAGCCCTTTCTCGTTCGGTCCAAAATTCTGTTGAGAAAGACTCGAGGTTAGTGGAGTCGACAAGGTGGTCAATTTGCTTCGCCTAGTGTGCTTTCTCTAGCGAGGGTTTCTCCTCTCGGTTATGATGAGATTTAGACGTATCGCTTGTTCCGTGGAGCGACGAAGCTCCTCATCATCACTGGAGATTTGTCTCCTCTGACCATAGATGTTTCTCCGGCCCTTAGTCGCTTTTGTCCAAATTTAAGACAAGAACTCTTCCTGACTTTTTTAGTTTCGTCTTCCCTAATCATAACCGACAACACAACCCAATTAAACTAATTAGAGAATGTTAAACGAGACGTACACCTCTCTGCATTCAAACTATCTGCAATCCTTCTTTCTTTAGATTAAGAGCTGATAAGATTCTTATATAAACTTACGTTGTAATTGATTGATGAACAGTGTTTACAGAACTTGAATAAAGATTTTCTTCGACTTTGATGGCCTTTGGCCACTTACTGGGAAAGTTTTTAGGCTATGAGGCCATTCATTTCTCTGTTAAAGATTCTGAGGGGTTTGTTCTCTTGTTAACTTGAGAAGAAGAAAAAAGTTGTAAACTTTCCATCTTTTTTTATGCCTAATTAAATTGTTGGATCAGATTCTCGTATTTTGCTTGACCTTCTTGCTTTCATTAAAGATAGCTATGACGACCCTGCTTCTATAGGTTTCGTTTGTAGCGGCAAAGTAAGCCAACGAGTATTGTCGTCTTCCGTTCACATGTTTGCATGTTTGCTTAGTGGGCGCTTTCTTCGTCTCGGTGGCGTCACCGGGAAATCCACGAACTTGCTACTGAAGTATGCGTTTTTGCGGAATTTTGCCCACCATGCTGACCACTTGTTCGACGGATTGTCGCAACGAGACATCTCAGCACTTAACTCTCAACTCTCGTCTTACCTCCGCGGTGGAAACCCAAATAGCACCTTGGCTCTCTTTCTTAAGATGCATCAGGCCAGCACTGATCTCAGCTCGCACACCTTCACTCCGGTTCTCGGCGCGTGTGCCCTCTTGTCGTACCCAGAAACGGGACGTCAAGTTCACGCCCTGATGATCAAACAAGGCGCTGAAACAGGAACCATATCCAAAACTGCGCTTATTGACATGTACTCTAAGTACGGAGACTTGGTTGGTTCTCTTAAGATGTTCGAAGGCGTTGAGGAAAAAGATGTCGTCTCATGGAATGCTCTGCTTTCGGGTTTCCTTAGAAACAGTAAAGGCAAGGAAGCTCTTGGCGTTTTTGCAGCTATGTATAGCGAAAGAGTAGAGATCAGTGAGTACACTTTGTGTTCTGTTGTTAAAACCTGTGTATATCTCAAGGCGTTGCAGCAAGGGAAGCAAGTTCATGCCATGGTGGTGGTCACAGGACGCGATCTCGTTGTTTTAGGAACTGCATTGATTAATTTGTACTCGAGTGTAGGATTGATGAGTGAAGCCATGAAGATTTATATCAGCTTGAATGTTCACACGGATGAGGTGATGTTGAATTCTCTGATATCAGGTTGCATTCGAAACCTAAATTACAACGATGCGTTTCTGCTTATGAGTAGGCAGAGACCCAATGTGAGAGTGCTCACTAGTTCTCTTGCTGGTTGCTCCGATAACTGCGATCTGTGGATTGGTAAACAGATACACAGTGTCGCCTTACGTAATGGTTTTGTTTCAGATTCAAAGTTATGCAATGGCTTAATGGATATGTACGGCAAATGCGGTCAGACTGTGCAAGCGCATACTGTTTTCAGAGCTATTCCATCTAAAAATGTGGTTTCTTGGACGAGTATGATTGACGTGTATGCCGTTAATGGGGATGGTGTTAAAGCCCTTGCAATCTTCAAGGAAATGTGTGAAGAAGAAAGCAGAGTTTCGCCCAATTCAGTGACATTTCTCGTTGTTTTATCAGCTTGTGCACACGCAGGACTCGTTGAAGAAGGTAAGGAATGTTTTGATATGATGAAGGAGAAGTATCGGTTGGTTCCTGGAACAGAGCATTACGTATGCTTCATTGATATTTTAAGCAAAGCTGGCGACACAGAACAGATATGGAGATTAGTTGAGAGAATGACGGAGAACAATAATAAAAACCTTCCTTGTGCTATATGGGTTGCGGTTCTTAGTGCTTGTAGTCTTAATATGGATGTCAAGCGAGGGGAATATGTTGCAAGGAGGCTTGTGAAAGAGATGGGTCCCGAGAATTCGAGTATCTATGTGTTGGTTTCAAATTTCTATGCAGCGATTGGGAAGTGGGATATGGTTGAAGAAATGAGAGGAAGATTGAAGAAAAAAGGTTTGGTAAAAGCAGCAGGACACAGCTTATACATATGAATTAGTTTGTATGTTTTTCTTTTGTGCAATAGTTGTTATCTCAAACGCTTTATTACTACAATTAAGCTACTGTTTGTTGACAAGAAACAGAACAAACTGTCGTTTTGTTCTGTCAAAAACCAAAGGAAGACATAGTCAACACAGAGAAGCATGGACCGGCGACTAAAAGTAGGTGAAAAGGCAGAATGATGCGGTCTCTGTTCAGAAATAAGAGATGAGAAACAATAACACAATAACACTTAGTTTAGGCAAATGAAATCTATAATTGTAGGCTATAACTCGCACTATAATTGGTTTTTCCTCTCCGTTTGCCTATGGACAGTATGTGTGTGTTTTTCAATTCTTCTTAAACTAGACTTATACCCACCCGGGAAAAATATTCGTAAATTATATTTTATTAGTAAATATAAATTAAATATTTATATAATTTTAACATTAATTTTTGTATATATAAATTAAGAAAAGAAAATAATTTTTTTATAAATTTAATAGTATTTTTTGGTTAGTTTAATAAAATATATTAATACTCTAACCAAATTAATAACAATAACATATATTGTAATTATTTGAATAAGTTAAGTCTATTTATATATTTATTTGAAATTTACCGTAATGATGAAACAGAAATATGATATTTCTGTTAATAACATGTGAGAGTAAATTTATTTTCTTAAATTGTTTATCAAATAATATATTAAGGATTAGGTAATAACTTAAATTTATTTATATTTGAAATTATTTATAAATTAACGTATTAAAAATTTAAAAAAATAAAAATTATTGTTTTTACAAATGTAATACTATTTTTTGGTTAGTTGAATAAAATCTATTGATTCTCTAACCAAATTAATATCAGTGACATGTATTATAATTATTCTACTAACTTAAACATTTTTCTATATTTGAACTGAAACTCATTGTGGTGTTGACACGTCAGTATGATATTTTTGTTATTAACACGTCGTGATAAAGTTATTTTATTAAAAAGTTTCTCAAATAATATATTAGGAATTCTACGAGGGGGTAATTGAGTGCGAAAAATAATGGGGTGAAAAAGTTTTAACTTTAGATATATGGGGGTCTAATTGAGGGTTTATACAAGTTAAACCGCCGTCGTTTGAAGATCACATTTCGTTTCATGGCTAATCAGTGCCAAGGCCGAGGGAGGAAAGACGAGTGAGAGTAACAACTCCGACAATGGCAGCCTCTCCGCATATTAATATTTCGCCTATATCACTTTCCCGCTTCAAATTCTTCTCTACTTCCGTAGTTGAAAACTCTATTTTCTCTCCATATCATATCTATAGTCGGCGGAGAGTTACCAAATCGCATCTCCAGGCGCACAACGGTACCACTAGCTATGGCCGGACAGAACTCGGGTCATCGAAGAAACTATGGATTAGGCAACGAAGCTTCAGCGAAATGGAGGTTGAGCAAGGACTATTGGAAGATGACGAGCAAGACGGTGACGAGGCCAGTCTTCTCTCCCTCAGCATGAAACCGGACAGGAACATGGCGTTGCTCGACGATTATGAGATGGAGGAGCTTGGACACACACCTGATACTAGTCATCGCAGCGGTTTGTTTTCTCCGTAACCCTATTAGTCTTTGTTACTTGGAAATTGATTTGTAAAGGTTCATGTGATAGGATACGTGGCGGTGCTGGGTATGCCCAACGTTGGGAAAAGCACGCTTTCGAACCAAATGATTGGTCAGAAAATTTCCATTGTTACAGATAAACCTCAAACGACGAGGCATCGGATTCTCGGTATATGTTCTAGCCCAGAATATCAGGTTTGATTTTTGAAAGGTTATCTGCTCAGTGCTTTGGTTTGATATATATGTATACATATTTTAGATGTAGACTGATACAAGTTTTTGTTGCAGATGATACTTTATGACACGCCTGGAGTTATCGAGAAGAAAATGCACAGGTTAGATTCAATGATGATGAAGAATGTCAGAGATGCTGCCATCAATGCGGATTGTGTATTAGTTCTTGTTGATGCATGTAAAACCCCTGCAAAAGTATGCTTCTCTGTTTTGATTTATTTCTTCTGCATCGTAAGTTTAGTTATCTTTCCTAATTCTTGTGGCATGTGCTAGATAGAAGAAGTTTTGAAAGAGGGTTTGGGAAACCTCGAAAAAAGGCCACCCATGTTGCTCGTCATGAATAAGAAAGATCTCATCAAACCTGGTGAGATTGCAAAGAAACTGGAGGTGAGTATGCTGTTGTAGTGAGCCTCAAAACCTCGGTAAATGGATCCTGTTATTGAAATCCAACCATTCTAGAATGAACTTGCCGCAGTGGAAGATGCTTCACTATAAAAATTGAGACTAGTCATGGTATGTTATTTGCTTAATGGATGCTGCAATTCCTTGCAGTGGTATGAAAAATTTACAGACGTTGATGAAGTTATACCTGTAAGTGCAAAGTATGGACATGGAGTAGAGGATGTAAAAGAGTGGATATTATCCAAACTTCCCTTTGGGCCACCTTATTATCCAAAGGTATGTAAAAATGTCTCTGCTTCAAATTTTGCAGAGGTTTGAAGCCAAAATTTGGTTAATATTCTGAGGTTTATATGGTTTTTTCACATGCAACAATTGGCCGGTTCCTTAATGTCTTAGTGCTTTTTGGTTTCTAGGATATTGTGAGCGAGCACCCAGAGAGATTCTTTGTTGCTGAAATTGTTAGAGAGAAGATATTTATGCAGTACCGAAATGAAGTCCCTTATGCATGTCAGGTAAAATGACTAATGCAATAAGTTGTGGGCGTAATCATATTGATTATAAAATTATTGCTTCGACGCCACAGGTGAACGTGCTGAGCTACAAAACTAGGCCAGCTGCAAAAGATTTTATTCAAGTGGAAGTAGTAGTTGATAAAAAATCTCAGAAGATCATCCTGATAGGAAAAGTAAGTGTGTATAAAACCCTTAACATCCAAAAGGGTAAATGCTGATTTGCATTGAGGCATTCTTGATTTATGAAAATTCCATATCTAGATTTTTGTCATTGTCAAAGAATTTGATGAAACTGCGAATTGGGTTAGTGGTGACTAATTTGGGTTCAATGTAATGTTGTAGGAAGGGAAGGCATTGAAAACGCTAGCAACAGCTGCTCGGCTGGACATTGAAGAGTTTCTTCAGAAAAAAGTTTTTCTCGAGGTGCAGATAAATTTGCATAGAGTTATGATTTGATTCCATCCAATGGTATATTGGAGTGAATGATAAAAAAGAAATGTCTAATAAAGGTGGAAGTGAAAGTGAAAGAGAACTGGAGACAGGACGAGGGACTTCTCAAATACTATGGCTATGGAGGACAGATACGAGCTATGTAGTAGTGTGGACTTCAAATGGGCTTTGAAAAAAGATGAAAGAAACTGCAAATTGACTCTGGCTCAGGTTAGGTTTTCCCCTTCGTTCTTTTTTTTGTATTTAACAGATATGGGCAAAGTTCTCGGTATTCACCATGTCCTTAAGGCCTTTTGAATGCTTCTCTCTTTTCCACCGGCCTCTGTCCATAGAGAGAAATCTTGGGGGTTAGTTCATAATAGTCCATGATATTGAAAACGCTTCATGATCCATCTGTAATTAGCAACAACTTCAACACAGAAATGACTAACCATTTGAAATCTGCTGCCGAATGAAAGATTTGAAAATTCGACCAGAACCAAAAAAAACAAAAACACTAATCGAAACGCTGCGTACCATTAGTCCATGGGCTTATTAGTAAATAGTTCTTAAGCCCAGGCCCAAATATATCATACCTTAATAATCTTTAAATACAACCAAATTACACGTGTGCTATTCCTACAACAGTGTCAGTACCGACACAAAGAAAAGGAAAAATAAAAAATTATCCTTTCCCAACCACCCTGTCATGGGATTTTTATGAACACGTAGTCCATCTCCACGTTCAAACTTCGGAAAAATATCTATCCGATTTCTTTTATGTTAAACAGTTTCGGTTTATTTATCGACACGTGTCTCGAATCACCACGTCGACAATGTCTGCTACTGCCACGTCTCACTTTTCCAAATTGTGATTCTTAAAGTAATAGTTGATCCATATCCGAAACCGGCCTATAAAAGTACCTTCAATGGAGTAACGAACATTCATCGATCAAAGTCTCATAAAATACCAGAGAAGAAGAGTAGAAGTACATTCAAACTAATTTGCTGAAAAGTGTTTTGCTTAATTAGAAGAAAGAAGATGGCGTCTTACCAGCACCGTCCAGGAGGCCAGGCGACTGATGAGTATGGAAACCCGATCCAGCAGCTAGACGAGTATGGTAACCCCATTGGTGGCGGAGGATACGGAACCGGTGGAGGAGCCACAGGTGGGACCTACGGGACAGGTGGCGGAGGAGCTACGGGTGGGACCTACGGGACAGGTGGCGAAGGATACGGGACCGGAGCCTTGGGAACTGGAGGAGGCGTTAGGCACCATGGGCAGGAGCAACTCCACAAAGAAAGTGGTGGTGGCTTGCTTCACCGCTCTGGATCCGGATCCAGCTCTAGCTCGGTACGTACAAAATATATGAACATAAGTAAATAAAGATGTGTGTTTTAATATGTATGTACATATACATATAGGAGGACGACGGACAAGGTGGGAGGAGAAAGAAGAAGGGAATAACGGAGAAGATAAAGGAAAAGCTGCCAGGTCATCATGATCAATCTGGTCAACACCAGGGGATGGGGATGGGAAGTACCACCGACCCAGGCTATGATGCTGGAGGCTACAACACCAGAAGAAAGGGATGATGGACAAGATCAAGGAGAAACTTCCAGGTGGTGGTGGCCGTTAAAGACATTTTAACGACTTATGTATACTTATAAATAAGAAATAAGGGGTTGGTAATGTATGCAGTCACATTTTTATGATGTGCTTCTTATGTATTTACGTCTCAATATGTGTTGTTGTCGCTTATACGAGCGTGAGAGAGCAGTGTTCATTGCCTCTCTTTAATTATGGTCTTCAGTTGTGGTCTGTAATTTTCGTATCTATATATATATCTATTTTCTTGCTTTTTTTTCTGCTCAAGTGTGAATTACTTTCCTAAAATTGGACTAGTCCTGATTTTGAATGCTAAAAATCAGTGCTTTTTAGCAAATAATTTAAATCGAATCGAAATTGAATCGTCGAAAATTTATAAATAAATGATTGAAATAATATTATTTTAAAAAATTGTAGTTATTAGTTATTAATTAAAATTAAATTGAAAATTAAAATAATATTAAAAAAATTGAATTAAAAATTATAGTTATTGATTATTAATTGAAATCGAATTGAAAATTAAAATAATATCAAAAAAATTGAATTATTTTTGGTTATTTGAAATATTTTGATTATTTTTGGTTATTTTTGATTATTTTTAATTATTTTTTGATTTTTTAATTATTTTTTGTTATTTTTAGTTATTACCGTTATTTTAATTATTTTGGTTATTTTAATTATTTTTATTTTTTAAATTTAATAAATAAACCGATCGAAATTAAGTATAATCGAATCAAAAATCAAATTTAAATATAAAAATAACTAAATAGATTTTTGATTTTATTAATAAAAAAATTAAAACCAAAAATGGTCAATCGAAATCGAGCCGAGCGCGGGGCTCTAACTTTTCCGGTAGATATTTAAGGCTGATTGAGAATTGCCTGGTCCAATCAATTAAGTTGGGCCTGTAAAAAAAAATGTAGTTCAGTTTTCGTGAGCGAGGGATCAGTTGGAGCTAGTTCTCAATGTTGTTCTTGTCGTTATCTGCCGTTTACTATGTCTTCGTCGGACTCTATCGTTTGTTATGTTTTGTCATTCTCCGTTTGTTTTAAGCACACAGTAATTAAGATTATTAGTTTGCTTAATTAATGGTTTTTGTTTTTGACTAATGGTCAACCAATCAAAAACCTACACACATACCTGTGGTCAGACGCTGCGGTTAGACACAGTAATATTGTTGTTCATTTAATCGCTGCAAGTTGTCGCCACAGGTTGTATCGCAATTGTTTGATCGCAAACGCTATAATTTTGCAGCGATTAAAAATTTTGATCGCAGCTTTCTGCGGTCGACCGCAGCGTTTGACCGTAGGAACCTGCGGCGGTCAAACGAACAATGTTTGGCCGCATGACGCAGCCGCAGGAACCTGCGGTTATGAAACGAACATGCCTAATATCTCACTTTGATTGTGAAAAAATATTCACACTAGCAAATGTGATCAAATATTTAATTAAATTTAAAAGTTAATATCTAACTTTGATTGTGAAAAAATATTCACACTAGTAAATGTGATCAAATATTTAATTAAATTAAATTTTTATTTTATATTTTGTTTGATTTATTTTTTTAAAATTTAAATTATATTTTATATTATATTTATATTTTATAGAAAATATATTATATATTAAAATATTAAAAATTTATCTATAATATATTATCGATAATTTTTGTAAATAATTTAGTAAATTATATTTTATTTAATATTTATATTAAAATGATCTAATAATATTTGTAAAAATTACAGATCAATAAAAAATTAACAAAAATTATTTTGTTAAAATGATTTTTAATTAATATATTATAAATAGTATGCATTTTTTTCTGTTTGTTATGAACCGTCTAAATATACAGAACATATACTTTAATGCTTGTGTTGACAGTACATGTATTAAAAATTCGTTACAACAACTGCAAGCAAATTATCATAAAATATGAGGTGCCTAAAGTGGTATAATTAATAAATACTTGAGGAAATATATAATCGAAGTCTACCAAATGATGTAGTCGGACCAATCCTTTAAGAATAATGTATCCATCTAATCCAATAACCAAAGATTAGGTAACCAACCCCAACATGTTTCTCAGATGTCCACAAAGCCAAATCTATATATAAATGAAACCAATTGTATCACACACAAACAAGAAACCTAACGAGTCATCAAGAAAAAATAATCCAATATTAAATATGGCTAAGTTATTGAACATCATCACCATCGCAACTCTCTCCCTCATTGCATTCTGTTCCAAAGTATATGGAAGTGGCGGTAATCTCTTTCCTCAGTTCTACGACCATTCATGTCCTAAAGCTCAAGAGATTGTTAAGTCCATTGTGGCTAAAGCATTCGCACATGATCCTCGTATGCCTGCCTCCTTGCTCAGACTCCATTTCCACGATTGTTTCGTCAAGGTCATATAACTAAGCTTAACTAGATTTATACCCATGTCATACGTGTGAAAAAATATTCGTAAATTATATTTTATTAGTAAATATAAATTAAATATTTATATAATTTTAATTTTTATTTAAAATTACTTTTAACATTAATTTTTGTATATATAAATTAAGAAAGAAAAAATAATTATTTTTTATGAATTTAATAATATTTTTTGGTTAGTTTAATAAAATATATTAATACTCTAACCAAATTAATAACAATGACATATATTGTAATTATTTGAATAAGTTAACCCTATTTATATATTTATTTGAAATTTACTATAATGATGAAATGTAAACATGATATTTCTGTTAATAACACGTGAGAGTAAAATTATTTTCTTAATTTTTTCTCAAATAATATATTAGGGATTATGTAATAACTTAAATCTATTTATATTTATTTGAAATTATTTATAAATTAACGTATTAAAATTTTAAAGAAATAAAAATTATTGTTTTTGCAAATGTAATACTATTTTTGGTTAGTTGAATAAAATATATTGATTCTCTAACCAAATTAATATCAATGACATGTATTGTAATTATTCTAGTAACTTAAACCCTTTTATATATTTAAACTGAAACTCGTTGTGCTGTTGACACGTCAACATGACATTTTTGTTATTAACACGTCAGCATGACATTTTTGTTATTAACATGTCGTGGTAAAATTATTTTGTTAAAAAGTTTCTCAAATAATATATTAGGGATTATAAGCAAAATTTTAGCGGTTAGCTAAGCTAGTGAAATTTATATTTCCGAAAAGAAGTTTAATTAAATATAATTTTCTTGTTATTGTGATGATTAGGGATGTGATGCATCAATACTATTGGACAGCAGTGGAAGCATAATGAGCGAGAAACGATCGAACCCTAACCGAAACTCGGCCCGTGGTTTTGAACTCATTGAAGAAATCAAACATGCTTTAGAACAAGAGTGTCCTGAAACAGTATCTTGTGCTGATATCCTGGCTTTGGCCGCTAGAGACTCAACTGTTATTGTAAGTCATTGCAATTAACAGAAAGATAAATTGAAATCAATCAAAAAGCTAGCTTATAAGTTAATATTGAACATTTTCGAACAGACGGGTGGACCGAGCTGGGAGGTGCCTCTAGGAAGAAGAGATGCGAGAGGAGCAAGCTTGAGTGGTTCCAACAATGATATTCCTGCTCCCAACAACACATTTCAAACAATTCTCACTAAATTCAAGCGTCAAGGCCTTGATCTCGTTGATCTTGTCTCCCTCTCTGGTATATCCATCCATCCTTCCATCCATCTTAACAACACAATTAATCATTAATCTACCTACGTACGTGTAATTAACAACTTAACAATGTACGTACGAATTAAGGGCTAAGAAGATTATCTATAATTTACAGGAAGTCACACCATCGGAAACTCGAGGTGCACAAGCTTCCGACAGAGGTTATACAACCAGTCCGGTAACGGAAAGCCTGATATGTCTCTTAGCCAATACTACGCCTCTGTGTTGCGTCAACGATGTCCGAGATCTGGCGGTGACCAGAACCTCTTCTTCCTCGACTTCGTGACGCCATTCAAATTCGACAACCACTACTTCAAGAACTTGATAAAGTACAAAGGGCTATTGAGCTCCGATGAGGTTCTGTTCACGAAGAACAAAGAGTCGAAGGAACTCGTGAACCTCTATGCCGAGAATGAGGAGGCATTCTTCGAGCAGTTTGCGAAATCAATGGTCAAGATGGGAAATATCTCTCCGTTGACTGGCGTGAAGGGAGAGATCCGGCGAATCTGTCGGAAGGTTAACCATGCTTATTAATAAAACTCATGCATGCAATGTTTGGCATGGACGTGTTTCATTGAGTTCTCAACTTCTTTTGCCTTTGTTTGTACGAATTAATGTATATTGTATGTTTACTAAACTATGCGTGTACGTAAGAGATTCCAAGGTCCATAAATAGATTATCTTATTTTCTCGGATTTACTTCCGTCAATTAAACAAATTTATACGATTAAACCTATTTTCATCTCTAATTTTTGGGTATTTATTTAATTACATAAACTATATTTTTCTTTCATAAATTAAACAAACTTTATAAATTTTTAATTACAGAAATTATATTAATATTTATGCGTTAAGTAGCTAATAAATCTAGTTCTAATTCGAAATCTGGTTGTTATTTGAGTTTATTTTGAAATTAAAACCAGATTTTCAAAGTAAAACAAGATTTAATAACAATTTAATATGTAAATATTAACGAAATTTGTATAATTGGAATAATTTATGAAATTTATATAGTTTACGGAAGAAAAACACAGTTTATATAACTTATAAAATATCCAAAAAGTACGGATGAAAATAAGTTTATTCAGATAAATTCGTGTAGTTGGCGTAAGTAAATCCCATTTTCTCCAATGTTTTTCGGATCTCATGCATTCTCAAGCTTATGATGTTTTCAGGTCTGTTTTCTTTTTTCATAATCTATGCACAAATTCTATCTGGCTTGTCTAAATAAGATTGTAGCACAAACCCAACCAGATTCCGGCCTATTAGGTATAAAGCCTAAAGATAGAAGATTTAAAACTTATGAATATATGTAATGATGATTACATTTTATTTAGGGGCATTTGCAAAATTGACCTAAAATTTGTCTTCAATTGCAAGTTTGACAATTTAAAATTTTTTTTGCAAAACTATCTTTCTATCTCTATTTTATCCTTCAACAATAACTTTATTTACAACTTTGCCATTAACTTAAAAAAAAACAAAAACAACACAAAGACCATTATGAACAAATTTTTTAAAAATATTACGAAAATGCCATCTTTTTCAATGCATACAACAATCATTATCGTGGTTGTTGGGAGAAAAATATTTTATTCCTATCAAAGCAGACTTCTCGGAGAAGTCTGCGACGTTTATTCCGATCAAAGCAGACTTCTCGGAGAAGTCTGCTTTGATAGGAATAAAAATTGTTTTGGCGAGAAAAACAGTTTATTCCTATCAAAGCAGACTTCTCAGAGAAGTCTGCTTTGGCGAGAAAAACATTTTATTCCTATCAAAGCAGACTTATCCGAGAAGTCTGCGACGTTTATTCCGATCAAAGCAGACTTCTCGGAGAAGTCTGCTTTGATAGGAATAAAAATTGCTTTGGTGAGAAAAAAAGTTTATTCCTATCAAAGCAGACTTCTCCGAGAAGTCTGCGACGTTTATTCCGATCAAAGCAGACTTCTCTGAGAAGTCTGCTTTTATAGGAATAAACGTCGCAGACTGCGAGAAGTCTGCTTTGGCGAGAAAAATATTTTATTCCTATCAAAGCAGACTTCTCGGAGAAGTCTGCGACGTTTATTCCGATCAAAGCAGACTTCTCCGAGAAGTCTGCTTTGATAGGAATAAAAATTGCTTTGGCGAGAAAAACAATTTATTCCTATCAAAGCAGACTTCTCCGAGAAGTCTGCGAGGTTTATTCCGATCAAAGCAGACTTCTCCGAGAAGTCTGCTTTGATAGGAATAAACGTCGCAGACTGCGAGAAGTGTGCTTTGGTGACAAAAACATTTTATTCCTATCAAAGCAGACTTCTCGGAGAAGTCTGCTTTGATCGGAATAAACCTCGCAGACTTCTCAAAGAAGTCTGCTTTGATAGGAATAAACTGTTTTTCTCGCCAAAGCAATTTTTATTCCTATCAAAGCAGACTTCTCCAGAAGTCTGCTTTGGCGAGAAAAATATTTTATTCCTATCAAAGCAGACTTCTCCAAGAAGTCTGCTTTGATCGGAATAAACGTCGCAGACTTCTCCGAGAAGTCTGCTTTGATAGGAATAAACTGTTTTTCTCGTCAAAGCAATTTTTATTCCCATCAAAGCAGACTTCTCCGAGAAGTCTGCGACGTTTATTCCTATCAAAGCAGACTTCTCGAAGAAGTCTGCTTTGATAGGAATAAACGTCGCAGACTGCGAGAAGTCTGCTTTGATCGGAATAAATGTCGCAGACTTCTCGGAGAAGTCTGCTTTGGTGAAAAAAACAGTTTATTCCGATCAAAGCAGACTTCTCCGAGAAGTCTACTTCAGTGAGAAAATTTAGTATGTGTACAATGATCTAATCAAATTCATTAATTTTTTACCGCAAATAATGGTCCAAATCGTTGTTGTTTGTGGGGAGTGGACTATTACAGAGACTTGAAATTTTGCTGTGGATAATATAGGAGGAGGAAAAATGTTTGTAATTGAGGATGATGATTACTTTGTTGATGAAGATGAGAATAAAGTTTACTCGAATGCTGAGGATTACATTCTTTAAGGTAAAGTAAAAGATGAATAAATTCAGTTTTAGTGTTGAGTATCTCAGAAAATTAAGTTACGAGTAAGGACAAAATATAAAGTCTGCGGAGAAGTCTACAAAGAAGCCTGCCGAGAAGTCTGCAAAGAAGTCTGCGAGATTTATACAACAAAGTTTGCCGATATAAGTGTGTAGTTTCTGAAACATGTAACCAATCAATTCAATTAATTTGAAGACAAAATGTTATCGATGTTGTTTTACAAAAACATCCAACACTATCCTGTTAACTTAGTATTTTGATGGAATTGTTTATACATATCTTTAAGTTCTTGTTCTTTCTTGTTATTAGGAAGTATGCATTAAGTATCTTAAATATGCACTAAGTCCTTAACTATGTATAAAAATTTATACTAATATTTGTGTTTTTAATTGTTGTCATTTTGTAATTTTATAAGTATGATTTGACTTGAGCTGATTGAAAGGTGATTGACATACAACTAATAGTTTATTATAATTCTGAAAAAGTTGATTGAAAACTGACTGATAAGGTGGAGTGATGGGAGCTAGTGATAGGTATAATAAAGTTGACAAAAATTCATTTAAAATATGGCCAAAAATACAAACGAAGTCTGCAATTATTAATGAAGTCTACAAGTGAAGTCTGCATTTGTAATGAGAACGTGTTGTGAAGTCTGCAACTCAAGTCTGCAACTGAAGTCTGCAACCTGTAATGAAGTCTGCAACACGAAAATCTATTGATTCAAAAACCAAAGTCAAATTCAAAACGTAAGAAAAAAACTCAAAAACATCTACAAAAACTGTAAAACCACCATAAATTTCAAGGAGAATTTCAAACATCTATTGAAAATCTTTAAAAAACCATCTAAAATTTTAAAAACCATTAAAAATCACTTTAAAAGCAACTAAAACAATAATATTACTTTTTGTGAATCTTTTTCCAGATCTACAACAAAAAAAAGAAGAGAAATAAGATAAGAATATAAGAACTCCGCAACTGAAGTCTGCAACTGAAGTCTGCAACTGAAATCTGCAAACCTGTAATGAAGTCTGCAACACGAAAATCCATTAATTCAAAAATGAGTGTCAAATTCAAAACGTAAGAAGAAAACTCAAAAACAACAACAAAAAACTCTAAAACCACCATAAATCTCAAACATCTACTGAAAATCTTAAAAAACCATATAAAAATTTAAAAACTATTAAAAATCACTTTAAAAATCTAGTAAAACAACAAAATTAGTTTTTGTAAATCTTTTTTCTAGATCTACAACAATAGAAAATGAAAAATAAGATAAGAATATAAGAAAAAATTAAGAAAACAACAAAAAAAACAAAATCTCCAAAACAATGAAAAACGTAACAACTAGTAAAAATAACAAACTTACAATTTAGATCTCGTGACTTCCTTTTTTAGATCTACAAAAATACAAGATGAGAAATGAGATAAGAATATAGGAAAAAACTTAAGAAAATAACAAACACAACAAAAATCACAAAAACTACAAAAAGTTTAAAACTAATAAAAGCAACAAGCTTACGTTTTTAGATCTCTTCACTTCTTTTTCCACATCTACAACACTATAAGACGAAAAAGAGTGTTATAAAAATAACAAAAGATCTAAACAATAAAAATATTCTAAAATCACAAACCCAAAACCATATAAACAAAAAAAAACTTACCTTTTTCACATCTCATGATTTTTTTCCAGATCTACAAAATAACAAGATGACAAAGAACATGAGAAGAGAAGAAGAAAAGAAAAGAGGGGAGGTAAAACGAGAAGAAGAGAAAATTTACCTTGTAGTCATTTTTGGAGGATGGAGGCTCCCACGTTTTTTTTTTGGAAATGAAATTATGATAAAATTTTAGGGTTACCTTCTTTATATATGGAGAGTTAAATTTGGTTAGGTTAAAAACTGTCAATTTCCGGTTTGCGCAGACTTCTCGAAGTCTTCGAAATTTATTCCCGCTGAAACAGACTTCTCGGAGAAGTCTGCTTTAATAGGAATAAATCTCGAAGACTTCTCGAGAAGTCTGCTTTAGTGAAAAAAATAGTTTATTCCGGCTGAAGCAGACTTCTCGAAGTCTGCTTCGTATTTTTACATTACCCTAAACTCTAAATTGAAAAAAACCGGTTTAGTTACATTTAATTTCCGGTTTATGCAGACTTCTCGAGAAATCTGCTTTGTTAAATCTACGACAACATCTCGAGAAGTCTGCGTAACCCTAAACCCTAAATAATAAGATTCACTAAATGTGCAAAAGTTTTGTTAAAAATTGGATGAATATGTTGAAGATAGTTAAGTAAATGCAAAACTCAAACAATTTCTTTTAAAAATTTGTAAATCTAAATTTTCAAATTTATCACATGATATTTCAAATTCTAGCATGAATTCTCTACACAAACATCAACTATTAACCCACAACACATAACAACAAAAACTAGCAAAATATTTTATATCATTAGATCGAATCTAATCTACTTATTTTTGAATTCATTATAACTTTTACGTGCTTTTGATATGTATATAAACTATGTTAATAACAATTTTAATTTTTTTAAATATTTCAAAATTTTTATTTGATTTAGGTAATTTATTTACAAAGCAGACTTCATGAAGTCTGCTTCAGCCGGAATAAACTGTTTTTCTCACCAAAGCAGACTTCTCGGAGAAGTCTGCTTCAACCGGAATAAACTGTTTTTCTCACCAAAGCAGACTTCTCCGAGAAGTCTGCTTCAACCGGAATAAACTGTTTTTTTCACTAAAGCAGACTTATTCCGACCAAAGCAGACTTCTCCGAGAAGTCTGCTTTGGTCGGAATAAACCTCGCAGACTTCGTGAAGTCTACTTCAGCCGGAATAACCTGTTTTTCCTACCAAAGCAGACTTCTCCGAGAAGTCTGCTTTGATAACAAAAAACATGCAGGGACTGAAACGTAATTGACATTTCAACATTATTTTTTAGACCAAAGGAGTGTTCAGTAATTTCTCCACCCTCACAGGTTAGTTTTGCAAAAAAAAATGTAAATTGTCAAACTTGCATTTGAAGTCAAGTTTTAGGTCATTTTTAGCAATTCCCCCTTTTATTTACAATAATTTATAATAGATATTTTTTCTTGAGAAAACTAATATTTGTCACAAATTCGCTGTTAATATACAACAAATTGTTTATTATTATTTAAAAAATTCATATTTATTGATAATCCATTATTAATTTACAAATATTAAACGATAGTTTTTTTTAAAAAAGAGTATATTTCGTCGTTCCAATAATTTAAAAAACAATATTTGTTGTTAATTCATTTTAGATTAACAACGAAATTACTTGGATATTTTGTGAAAAATTACTAACAAATTTGTAAAATTCACTGTTAATTCAATTCATTTTTAAATTTACCCTAAAATATTTCTTTTTGTAAAATGACTATTTTGTATTGAAATCAACTAATAATCTATTTTTCAGAATAAAATATATTAGAGTTTGAAAATATTTTGACCAAACAATTTTCACACTTAAATTCTACAGTTTAATTCTGGATCTATCAAATGTTAAATCAGTATCATGAATTAGTTCTAATCATATTTTCATTGTGAAACCTATTTTATGTTTTTAAAATTATGGGTTTTCTATTGGAAAAATAAAAAAGGATTTTATATATGGTTATAATTAACTTTTAAATCAAGGGAGAGAAAAGGATGGTTATAGAATTTTGGGCCACGCTAGTGGTTTATTTATTTGGAAAATATATAACGTATGAGCATTCATAAATTTTTAGGGATATAATTTAAAATACCATAAAATCATTTTTCAAAGAGTTCATAAATAGTTTTGCTTTTTCAATAATAACAATAAACGTTTAAACATTAATAATGATGTTAAAAATTAATAACTTGAATATTTGGATTAAGTTTAATTTTAGTTTGTGATACTTTTAATAATTATCCAAAATGTTATCATTGCCTAATGGAGAAAAGCATGGACGTCGCCAAGTTACTGTATATATGATATGTTTTACCTTGTTTCTTTCATCAAAGATTTTCTAATTCTTAATATTTTATTTTAGAAATATTTTAAAAAGTAACTTTATTATAACGTGTTACTAACATGAATGCCACGCAAATATATGATTACTATATTAAATTTCAAATAAATATATAAATATATTTAACTTATTATAAAAAATAATACATGTCATTGTTATTAATTTGATTAAAAATTAATATATTTTATTAATATAATAAAAAATATTATTAAATTCGTGAATACAATTATTTTATTAATTTACATATACAAAATTAATATTAAAATAACTTTAAATAAAAATTAAAATTATATAAATAACTAGTTTATATTTACTAATAAATAATATTATATAATTTACTAATATTTTTTCCTTCGTGGATATAAATTTAATTTTTAGTTATTTATAAAACATATTTTGAGTTGGTTTTTTGTTTTCATTACTATCTCTCAATAATATTTTCTTTACAAAAATATCACGTCAATCACACTCTACTATTTTCGTAATAGTATCAAAGAAGGATTTTATATTTATATCATTGAAATGATACTTTGCAATATAATATTTCTTATGCTTTGTTAGTAATATCATATATATTATTCACCAAGATTTCAAATACTTCGCTAAGATCGAATGTTATTCACAACCGAATAACTTTGAAAATTATGTATGTTTTAAGTAATTTGAAATGAGTTGGTATAAATTTCATGAGTAAATTATTAAAATAAAATCTAAAACATACGATAGAGATTTTTTAGAATATACATACATAAATTCTTATAAATAATAATAAAAATTTTAAATCTTGAAGATTATAAACTATTTAGAATAAACTACACAATAAACTACACAATCTATTTAGAATAAACTAATGAATAACACTTTTAACATTTTGCTTTCCAAACTATTCATAGTTTTATGTGCTCTTCATATTCGACAAACTTAGTTTGAATGATATTCTAAGCCTAAAAATGACATATCTTTCGATATGTTATCCATTTCGATTAGATCTAAAAAAGCTGAATATATGTAACTCTACAAATCAAAATAAATACTAAAAATTAATATTTATTAAAACAGAGTATTTCGAAAATTAAATACTAAAATTTTAACAGTTAGATATTCGATCTTATCATATATTGATATGTATGTAGATAATACTTATACATAATATAAATATAATTGTTGTGGCGAGGATGGCCAGTTTTTTTGGCGGAAATAGAAAAATTCAATTCACTCCAACAATTCTATCCAAATTTCACATTCAGCTATCAGACGAAGGAGAACAACACTCAAACGGACATGCTCGCCAAACAAGCAAGAAAAAAAAATACCATATTCTCATATATAAGTAATTCAATACCATATTAGTTCGAAAATATAGTATATATTTTATGACGAGTCGAGTAATGTAATGATTACACCAAAGTGACAAAAAATTATATATATAATTGCTGTTATTATTTATAAATTATATTGATAGAATTTGTTAAATGAAATATTAAAATAGCAAAATTGTTCAAAAAAAAATAATTTCTTCATGAATTACTGTAATTTTTAGAATTGATTTTGTTTTTTAATCTTTTGTAAAAATAGATAGATATCAAATCAGATATTCGAATTTAATAGATATCTAATTAATTATAAAGTAAGAAAAAATGATGATGCACATGAAGCAGAATTTCATGAAATCCCTATTTATTCCTAAACATCTAAAAGAAACCATGATTTTATTTTTAAAAAATGGAACATGGATTCCAGAAGAGACAATCCTCTCAGCCTTTAACCTTTTTCTTTTCTTTTTCTTTGGGAAATCCCTTTTATTTGTACTATTCAAGATTCATATTCCATAATAAAAAGAAAATGAGATTTAGGGTTACTCAGATTTAGGGTTACTGAGATTTAGGGTTAACAATTTGAATTTTATTCAAGGATTCATAAATAAGCATTTGAATTTTAGTACTTTCTTACAGCCAAAAACAGATAAATGAATTGTGAATTTGTACAAGTAACAATTTATGTATTTTTAATAGAGTAATACCCTAAAATAACACTTTTTCAAAATTTTCTTCCAAATTTAGCATCTCAAAATTAAACTCCAAAAAATAGCAAAAATACTTATGTAAAAATATTTATTTATTTTAAACAAATTACATATAAACTTAAATTATTGTATTTGAGTTTATTTTTTCCAATTTAGGGTTTAGTTTTTTTAAAAAAAATATAGTTTTAATGCATTTTAATCTTAAATTTATGCTATTATTGGAAATTTAAACTAATGATGCTATTTTTGAAATAAGTGATATTTTAGACATTTACCTTTTTTTAATAATAAAACGTAATGGAGTACTATAATTTGAAACAATGGATAAGCATCTTTTTCCAGCTGCAACAGATTTTCAATAATAATTGCATCGAATCTGTCACAAGAAGTCAAATAGACCGATAATTAGTGGTGTTGCTCATTTCTCAGTCCACAAACAGCTTAAATTTTATTCATTGCACATACATGTCGTTTCAACAGTTTTTACACAATTAAATAAACAAAATATTCAGATTTAAAGTACCATAAACTAAACATTACTAATTTAAATATAAACATACTAGATTTTAATATAAATTTTATCTTAAATAAATATTTTTTAAATTTTTTTTAAATTTTATGAGTATAAAATTAAAAATTTTAAAATACTTAATCATAAATAAATAATAAATTAAACTAAAACATTACATTTATTTTTTCCAATTTAATATTCATTTTTATTAATTTTTTAGTATTAAACTGTTATTATTAAAATTTAAATTAATAATATTATATTTTAAATAAAATTTTAAAATATTATTTTTTAAAAAATTGCTCTAATAAAAAATAGAAAAATACTTTAGATTATCACTAAATAAAATTTTAATGATAATTATAGCATTAAGGTAAAAATCTCATGCATAGTATTTTATCTAATTAAAAAATATTTAAATATTCTTAATTTTTAAAAAAAAGGTAACACAAAAAAAATTAAATTAAAATTAAATCAGGTTATTTTAATATTTTTCCATTTAAAATGCTATCGGAGTTTAATTTTAAAATAATAATTTAATCACTAAAGTGTTAAATTAGTCAATTGTCCTAAAAATTGCTATGGGAAAAATTACAAAAAAAATAAATTTGAAACAATAATTTTAACCGAAAAATAAATCGTAAACAATAGTGTATTGGTTATTAGAAATTGTGTATATGAGTTTATAAAATTTATTAATAAAAAATTAATGGTACGTGTTATAAATACGGAATGTTTTCGGGTAGAAAAAACGGAGTGAAGGAAGTAAAAGCCACAAAGTGTATACGTGGGAACATATTCACTGCAGGATCTCGAACACGTGATGATCAACGGTGAGATATATTTTGTCGTTGTGAAAACTAAATTAAGAGAGAGAGAGAGTGAGAGATATTAAGGTCATGGCGGCGTTGCAGAGAAAGAAACCTCTCTGATCCTTCTCTCTTAAACACTCACCTATACCGACAAACCAACTTTTTCTATGCCCCAAAAGCTATTCGATTTCTAAACAAACCCTAGAAGCCTACATTCCTCCAATTAATCAGTTTCAGAAATTGAGAGAGAGAGAGAGAGGGAATTGAAATCTACCTAAACTATAAGTATAAAGTAAAGATCTTTGGGGAGACTAGAAGAAGCTATGTGGTGGGAATTGGGAGAATACCTGAGTAGAATTAGCCGTTGAAATTCGTGATATATGGCTGGTGGTGTCGGTAAATGGCAAGCCTTTTCTCTTTAGGCACCGGCGGAGAAGACGGAGGAAGCAGCCAAGACGAGCACCACCATCACAGAACCAACGCTAATAACCCTTCTGCATCGAGACCTGAATCTTGGCTTTGGTGCAGAAACCCTAACTCAAACGCTGTAGGTGGAGATGTCACTCCTTCTTACAAAGGAACCCTTGAGCTGTGGCAACACCCAAACAATCAAGAGATCATTTTTCAACAGCAGCAGCAACAAAGGTTGGATCTTTACACTTCCGCTGCGGGTCTAGGCGTCGGAAAAAGCAACCGGAGCTTAACTGAAACGATGATGATGAGAAGCGGAGGGGCCGGACCGAGCTGCCAGGACTGTGGGAATCAAGCTAAGAAAGATTGCACTCACATGAGGTGTAGAACTTGCTGCAAGACCCGAGGCCTTGAGTGTTCCACTCACGTAAAGAGCACGTGGGTTCCTGCCGCTTAACGCCGAGAACGTCAGCAGCAGCTTGCCACCAGTCAGCAACCTCAGGGTGAGAGCTTTCCTAAACGGCCGAGGGAGCATTTCCCGGCGAGATCGACTTCCCTTGTCTGCACTCGTATACCTAGTAACAGCACCTCTGGTATATATATTTATCTTAAATTTTATTTCTAGTTTTTTTAGAAAAATTATTCAGACCTGAAATTAAAAATAATTTGAGAGTTGATTAGTTTCAATCGCAGAAACAGAAACCCTATTCTGTTGGTCAGCTTTTCTTCCTTCTTTCTTTTTTCATTTTCGAGGAAAAGAAAAGTGTATGATTTTCTTCTCTTTCGTGGATTTATTATGAAAATACTGTGTATAAGTAAAACTGACTCTTGGATTGACAGGAAGACACTGTTCTAGCTGATCTTGATATCTCTAATTATTTTTATTAAATCTATAAGAAATGCAGAAAAATTGTGACCCTTTTCTAGTTATAATTAAACATGTATTAATTAAATGTTATTTTACTTAACCTAGGATTAGAGGTTGGGAACTTTCCGCCGGAAGTTAGCTCGCCGGCATTATTCCGGTGCGTGCGTGTGAGTTCGGTAGATGATGGAAAAGACGAATATGCATACAAAACAGCTGTGAGTATAGGCGGACACATCTTCAAAGGCATTCTCTACGATCAAGGCGAGGCTGATCAGAAAAGCTCCTCAGGCGGTGGATATCAACCGTTGAATCTCATAACTGTAGGCCCATCGGCCTCTTCGAATCCAAACGTGAGCTGCAACAATGGAGTCGTCGTTGGATCCACTTCAGATCATTACATTGATCCTGCCTCACTTAATTACCCCATAAACAGTTTTATGACTGCAGGTACACACTTCTTCTCCAACCCAAGACGATCTTGAATTTCTTTCTTTGTTTCTTACCTTAGACTTAGGGCTTGAAAACATCTTCCTGAGGTAAACCATCTGTGTGTTTTAACAGGTGATATATTACCTCCGAATCCGGAGTTATATAATGTTTCTGTTTGAATGTAATTGTCATGAACTGATCTTTTATATATTTATTCTGTTCAATTATTCTAAAAGAGAGTTATGGGAGTACAAAGTTTTTTTTTAAAGAACTAATATAAATTGGCCTAATTGTTGGAAGTGTGATGGGTTCTCCCAAAATTCCCGAGTTTGGCTTAATGCGAGATAGGTCCACTATGACAAATGCCCATTCTCTAGAAAAGTAGACGCGCACCTATAGACGAGCCGTCAGGCAAGTTAGATACCCATCCGATCTCATCGACGAGTACGACGGCGATCCTCCCAGTGTCATTATTAAATGACATTTATTAACATTTATGAGTAGTAATGATTACGGCATTGAAAATTAAACGAGATACGATTATGAAAAAAGATACTCGCACCATAATCAAGGGAGAGTTTTTTAATAGCTGGAATTCGTGACGAATTGTTTGTAACCGATCTTGATAAATCGACATTCACAATTCTTCGTTATCTAAAATCTCTGGTTTAAACCTTAAACCAATCTTGACAAATATAAAATTGATCTACAACATTCCACTGTCAGAATCTAAGATCCAACACTATTTTGATGAAAACATGTATATATTGATGTTTCTTGTGCGTTTGGACAAAAAAATCACACACATTTGAACAGGAAAGCGTTCAATTTTAATGGAAAGCAGGAAAAAACATTTTGAAGTTTTCTGTTGCCACCATAAAACCATGCCATCTTTAGGATTATTGATAACTTATACGAGATCCTAACAATCCTATACAAAGGTCATGCTAATCTATGACTTGAAATTTGACACTTCATAGCCTATGAAAAAGCGTCAAACTCTATATAAAGTGTGGACCATTGACGTCGTATTCCTCTAAATCTTAAACCTCGATTACATCCCCCTTCATTATGACCCATCCTAGGCTATTGGTAGTGTCCAAATGCTTCCACGATCCATCTCTGGCACACGGGTATCACAGGTTCGCAACTGGTAATGTTTATATACAGGTGATATGGCCGCTAATCCCTTCGTCCGCACCAAAGATTTTCTGCAAGATCCTTTTCCACCACTTGAGCTTTGGACCAAACGTCGGCTTTCGCCTAGGGCGTGGGTTAAAAGTATCGTCCGGAGCTTCATTTCCATTCTCTCACATTCTCACTCAACATCTGTAACTTCTTGAGAAACTTTTTAACAAAATAACTTACCCTGACGTGTTAATAATAAAATATCATGCTGACGTGTCAACACCACAAAGAGTTTCAGGTTAAATATATAAAAGGGTTTAACTTATTAAAATAATTACAATACATGCTACTAATATTAATTTGGTTAGAGAATAAATATAATTTATTAAACTAACCAAAAAATACTATTATATTTGCAAAAACAATACTTTTTATTTTTTTAAATTTTTTATACGTTAATTTATAAATAATTTCAAATAAATATAAATACATTTAAGTTACTACCGTAATCCCTAATACATTATTTGAGAAATATTTTAATAAAATAGCTTTACTCTGACGTGTTATTAACAGAAATATTATGCTGACGTGTCATCACTAAAGTAAATTTCAAATAAATTTATAAATGAGTTTATCTTATTCGAATAATTACAAGTATATCATTGTTATTAATTTGGTTATATAATTAATATATTTTATTAAACTAACAAAAAAAATATTATTAAATTCGTAAAAAATAATTAATTTTCTTTTCTTAATTTGTATATACAAAAATTAATGTTAAAATTAATTTTAAATAAAATTTAAATTATATAAATATTTAATTTATATTTAATAATAAAAGATAATTTATGAATATTTTTTCCACGTATGAATTTAGTTAATATATATATATATATATATACTTTCCAATCATACGTGTTACTATGTGCATATTGTTAGGCCACATCAACGACCTTTCTTATACAATACTCCAAAATGTCACTCACACGTCAATATATATATAGTGTACGTATGAGGATTCTGTCGTTAAGACACAGCCTTAAGGGTAGAGAGTTGAATTTTACAAAATTTGTGGTTGAGTGGGAGGAAACAAAAAGGGAATACCTTTTTATTATAAGGGGAATAAAATTGGTAGCGTATTCATTTCTGCAGGTGCATAAAAAACTCCTCTTTCCCATTTGATTCCTTACGCTCTCTCTTTTTCATCATTCAATTTACGTCAACTCAAGATTGCCATGATCATAATGAGATGCAAAAATGGTGCATGGGGATGTGAACACTGTCCCAAAGATATACGAATCAATCATGTTATATATTATGATATGTAACGTTTTGTTTGATACATTTATAACACAATATAATTGAATTTGTAACCCACTTCGCACCCTGGCTTTCAAACATGATTACTTTATTGTTTTGTTAGAATAAAATTGAAGAGTAATACTGTAAAATAATACATTTTTAAGTTTTTTTTTTCAAAATTTTCACTGTAAATTTAAAATTCCAAAAATAACATAAATTATTTTCCTATACATATTTATTATAAATAAATTATAAATATAATTAAAATATTATATTTAGATTCTTTTTTGAATTTATAGTTTAATTTTTTATAATTAAAAAGATGTTTTAAAATGTTTTAAGACTAAATTTGTACTATTTTAGAAATTTAAACTAAAAGTGATATATTTGGAACAAAAATTTAAAATATTGCTAATTTTGTCAATTGCCCTAAAATTTAGTTCATCTCTTAAAAATAAAAACACTATAAGTTTTTGTCTCAAAAATATCACAAAATTAAAATTAAGTTAAACTTTTAAAAACTAAACCCTAAAATTTAAACCCAAATATAATTATTTTGACTATAAATCCTTAAAAATCAGTTTCTGTTTTGGGTATTTTTAATACAAAGTTTTAGTTGTATTGAAAAAAAAAATACTGATGATATTTGTGGAAATAATGTTTTTTTGTGGTATCATAGAGTATTTCTTTAGAATATAATGTTGAATTGCACGTAGAATATATAGTATTTGATTAAGAAGAATGGTGATAATTAAAAGTAGCAACTTTAATATGAGAAAGCAAGTGGGGGCATGGGAATCTTCTACGCAAACAAATAAGAGAATTGACACGTATATATGAGAGACAATTTGCAATTGCATCATTGCATTTCAGGGGACAAAACAGAAGCCTATAAGCTTTCCAAATCAAATTTCGAGTGTCTCAACAGAAAAGACAAGACAATACTTCAGTGCCCTGTCCATTATTCACGACTCAGTAAATACACGTCCCACGCTCCCTGATTTCTTTGTTTTTGATTTAATATAAACTAGAATAAATATATATATAATTTTGATAGCATGAGAAAATTATATATATATATATATAATTTCGATAGCATGAGAAAATTAAATATATATATATATATAATTTATATTATATTTAAAATATATTTTTTAATTTTTTAATATTGATTACGAAAATAAAATAGATAACAAAATCGAATTATATAAATATATTTAAATTCTATTTATATTGGATAAAATTGTAAATGTGATAAATATTTAATTAAACTAAATTTTTGTTTTATATTTTGTTTGACTAAATTTTTAAAATTTATAATATTTTATTTTAAATTATATTTTTATTTTATAACAAAATACATTTTATTTCAAAATATTAGGGATTTATATATAATATACTGTATAATGACAGT
This sequence comes from Pugionium dolabratum, assembly GCA_018901945.1. Taxonomy (NCBI): domain Eukaryota; kingdom Viridiplantae; phylum Streptophyta; class Magnoliopsida; order Brassicales; family Brassicaceae; genus Pugionium; species Pugionium dolabratum. The sequence goes on along the minus strand of JAEVFF010000070.1, from coordinate 230,026 downwards.
TTTCGTAAATACTACAGTACATTATTTTTATTTAATATTTATTTTAATATGTTTTAATAGTGTGACATATCATCGTAATATATTTGTAAATCACACGTCAATATTAAATTAATTTGTTAAAATGATTATCAATTAATATATTAGGGATGTTATTTGTAATGCTTTAACATATTTAAATTATGAATAATTAAAAAATTTCACTAGTATTTACGATATTTTTGGAATAAATTTATTAATGTTATTTATAACAAATATTAGAACAAAAAATTATTTTAATGGTAATTTAAAATATATTTCTATATTATTATACACGGCGTAATAAATTTGACTAAGGAAATTTGACTAAGGAATCCATTTGGGATGGATAAATACAAAGTGAGAATCGAATAATCTACTATATATTAAAGGAGAAGCATTGAGAGTAAAAATTGCTTAGGTGTCATCACCATATTCATTCTCAATAATTTTTATTAATTAATTTAATTTTAAATATAAATTATTTATTTTATTATCTAAACATCTTAATTAAATAACTTAATTCTAGAATTTAATAAGTTTCCAAATACTATTTAATTTTCAAATATATGAAGATTCAAAAATTAGAAAATTTTGAATTAGTAAATTACACATTTAATTATTCGCCAATTTTAAAAATAGAAAATTGTTTTTTACATAAATAATTAATTATTGTACACATATAAAGAAAGTAAATATGTCGAATTTTTACAGATATAAAAACTTCATTAACACTATTTAATTCTATTTTTATATTATATGTAACTTTACTTTTTAATTCAATAATTAAATTTAATATATTATAGTAATAATTGTTTTATAGAAATATATATATATATATATATATATATATATATATATANATTGTCATTATACAGTATATTATATGTAAATCCCTAATATTTCGACATACAATGTATTTTGTCATAAAATATAAATATAATATAAAACAAAATATAAATTTTGAAAAATTAGTCAAAAAAATATAAAACAAAAGTTTAGATTAACTGAATATCTATCATATGTATAATTTTATTCAAAATAGATACAATTTAAATCTATTTGTATAATCCGATTTTATTATCTATATCATTTTCGTAATCAATATTAATAAATTATTTTAAATATGAGACAAATTATCTATATATCTGATTTAAATTAACAAAATAAATAATTAATTATTATCTTTAAATATTTTTCTCACGTATGGTGTGGATCAAAATCTAGTAATATATATAGTCGACATTTTGTTGAGTTTTCATATCGTATAAAGTATCGGTGATTTTAAACGTTTAAACCCAAACACAAATTAGTAGGTCTCAACAAATAATCAAAATTGAATGAATCAAATTAAAACCGAATCAAAAATAGATTTCGATTGGTATTCAATTAAAGAATTAACTGATCGAATATTATTTTGAAAAATCATGGTTATCGATTACTAACCAAATCGAAATGAAAACCAAAATAATTTTTGAACAAACCAAATTATTAAAGATCATCTTATTTATTTCTCTTTACACAAGTCTTGTATTTTACTTCCATGCAAGAAACTAGCAAAACATCATATTATATTATTTGTATTAATACTATTTATTTTCTAACTAACTATAATAAATAATATGTTTTTACGTATGCAAAAAATGTTATTAATAGATGATATTTAAGTGTAATTACTTTTAAAATAAAAATTAAATGTACATCTTTTTATAAGCAAATAATTATAAATTTAATTAGAATAAACAAATAATTTAATTATTTCTATAAAAATTAAAATTATTACATTGTCTAGATATTACATATTATATTTTTTCGATTATTTTAGTTTGTTTAAATATATTGAAATAAAATTTGGATGAGTATAACTGAACCGAATGATAATCAAACTATTTTCGATTATTTTTTGTTTTTAAATTTAATATCCAAATTAAATATAGCTAAACTAAAATTGAATCAAAATATAAAATAAATAAATGAATATTTAATCTTTTCAAACAAAAATCCAAGCCAAAAATAATCAATCTAAGCCGAATATTCGAAATGCGTGATCTACAAATCAGGGTGTTTTTATTTAACATAAATTTTCAAAAGGAAGGTATTTAGTAAGGTGGGCTGGCCCAAAAAAGTGAGAAAGATATTTAGTAAGGTGGGCTGGCCCAAAAAAGTGAGAAAGATATTTAGTAAGGTGGGCTGGCAAAAAAAGTAAATTGGGCTGAAAATAGGTCCATTTAAATGGGCTTTGTCTACCATGCGCGGTGAAGCTTGGTTTGAGTTAGTCATGATGGGCTTGGTCTCCTCCTAGCCACTATTAAATATCTCACGAGCTGGCGTTTCGTGCCTCTGTATTAAAACATAATGTTGTCGTCTGAGTGAGCAAGGGGTTTAAAAACGACACGCTGTTTGAATTGAAATGCGTAAAACGTCATTTCGCGGATTGAATATCCAGAATTCACCCAACCTGGTGAGAGTGAATCCCAAAATTCTTTTCTGTTCTTCTCAGCAGTTTTTTGTTGTTGTTTTCGGATTGACATGGGAGCATCAGATTCAACGCTCTTAGGAGCTCAGGTCAGTGATATTTCGTGATGTGATCCTTCAAGCATCTAGATTGATCTTTTGATCTATATTTTGTTATGGATTTTCAGGAAAGCAGAGGTGGAGATGTGATTACGACTGTCTCTCATCGATCTGAAGTAGTCGATCCCATTCTCGAAAATCTTAAATCTCTCACAGTTGTGAGTTCCTTTTTTTCGTTTGTTTTTCATTTTGACCAAATCGAAACTAGAAAGGAGAATGTTTTGAACTTGTTAGATGTCAAATTTGTATGCAGAGTAGGCCAATACTGAAGTCGCCTCCCACGGAGAGTAGCTTAACGGACATCTTAGTGAGAAAGGCTCTATCGAGTTCTTCTTCCAGTGAGTATCTGAGGATATGTTGTTTCTGTGTATCAAAAAATGTGTGGAAAACAATATTTCACAGAAGCTGTTTTCATTCCTCATACAAGTCCCTAATTTCTTGCTCTTCTTGTAAACGGTTTCCAAGATACGGTGGATCCTCAAATACTTGTTGAGCTCTTCTCCATTTACCGAGAATGGCAAGAGAGCAAAGCTCAAGAAATAACCAAGAGACAGGTCTGCCTTTCTGCCCTTTTTTGCACATTTTTCAATGAAATTGGAACCCTTCTTACTCTTATATAGTCCTTGCCTTTCATGCCAATTTGTTCCTGGACTGTGGAAATTTTTAATCTTTGGGGATCTGTTTGCAATCAGCCGAAAACTAAAGGTAGACCGTATGGCTACTCCTAAGGGTTCCCTTAAATTGAAATTTGCACTAGGATTTATGTAAGTTTTTGAGCTTTTGGTTCTCGGGTTTGTCATACCAAACGAATGTAATCTCTTGAAAGAATATACTGTTATAGATGTTCTACTTTCTAAGGCATTATGTTTGAGTGTATTGTTCTACTGAAAAGTCCGTGTGCTTCTTTGTTTGGATCACCACGGTGTATGTAGGTGTAGCAATTAGATGGAAATGAATTATAACGTTAACATGTTGCATCATGCATTTAGGAAGATATCGAAAACAAGATAGAAGTTGCAGATGCTTTGGCGACTAAACTTCTACAGAGGTTTAACCACTCAGTTTCTGCAATGAGAACGACTGCACAGCATTTATCTCAAGGTACTAATTATATTTTTTCAAGTGTAGAAGATAGAGAGATGGGTTTGACACTGGGCTGTATTACCCACTATTCTTACATGCCGAACATATTTTTAGTTCATGGTTTGCAGGTGGAGCTCGGGGAACTTAAGGGAAGGTTAACAGAGGTGATAAGCAACTGTGATACATTATGTAAGAGAATTCATTCTGAGGGACCTGAATCTCTGAGAGCAACATTGACGCCCTTTGCTCTTGCATCACCTGATTCAGTCGGTATCAACACCACTACTCTCTCTTCTAAACTAGAGGCATAAGAGTATATATATATATATACTCTCAAGTATAGATAGATTGGTGTATTGGACAACGTATAATTGTACCCAGTATTTTCTGTGTCCTTTTGATTTTGCATAGATACGCGATAATGCTATTGATTGATTTTATTTGTTGTGAATCTTTGTTTTCTTTCGTCGATTCATCATTAGGCTTTCATATTTTTACGTTGGTTTCTTTTCTGAGTTGTATAATCGCTCATGAACCGTTGGAAACCGCAGTGTTGTGAAATGGGAAAAACAAAATTTCGTATGTAATGCGCTTTGTTTGCGTTGGATACAAAATCCACAACTGATGATTCACGGCATGTCGAGTCGAACAAGTTGAAATCAGAAAAGAGAAGAGAAAATGATACAAAGCGGATAATGATGAATCATCTTTGGGTAGCTTCCAAGATCAAGGTTGCTGCTTGGCGTCAATGTAACAAGCAGAGCATCGACGAGCACTTTGTCCCTCTTGGCTAGCTCAAGGTCATTGTCCACCATCATCTTCACCAGCTGTTTGTACTCTACTTTCGAGTTTCTGTTTGCAATCCAATGCTCTCGAGGTACTCGGTTGACACCTCCAACAACTCCTTGACGTGGTCCTTGTAGTCTCACTTTCCAACTGGGTCGTCTTCCCAATAAGCTTGCTTCATCCACATTACACAACCGCCATCAACTCACAGTCACAGTAGGAAAGCAAATATGACTCCTAAATTAATCACACATACAACTATGAAGCACAAGCAAGACTAGAGTTAGAAAAAAAAAAGGATGACCAATCTTATCTCCAATCCCAAGGATGACTTATGTTTAAAATCCCTAAAGCAGCTAGCTAGCCATGAATGCAGACTTGGAAAGATGATATGGTGATCAACTAACTACCTAGGACAAGTGTCTAATGCTGACAACGGAAACCAAAATCCTCTTGGAACTAGCCTTGACTCTGAAGTCAGAAGTTTTGAGCTTCATGACTTTACTGATATGATCAAAGATCTTGGTTATAGAGAGTAGGCAAATGAAAGGAATGATGATTTGGTCAGTTAGCCAAGGAATGACTAAGCTTTTGCGTAGAATTCACCGTGATTGTTTCCAACTGCTTCTCCGATGAGAACATGATTTTAGCGACTCAACCGTTAAGGCAAACGAATAAGCTCGAAAAATCAAACGATAAACCCAGAATTACGTGTTAGAGATGAACTTTGCCAGAAGATTTCGCGAGTAAAAACGCAATCGTGGAACGAAGTTCTCCGTGTGTAAATCGGATCATTTGCTTTAGAATAGAACAGACAAAGAAGGATTGCGATGCGATCTTTGTATTCCAAAAAAAAAAACAAATCTAAAACCTCGGGCAAGAACTGGAGAATTTGGCTAGAAAGGAAAAAAACATGGACATTAATTTGCAAGAACAAAATTTTGATTCTTCGAAGATGTGGTTTTTTTGGCATGACATATGTTTGATGTCTGGTCTCAGAAAGTAAACAAAAGAAGGCTATCAGCTGGTGGAAGAAGGATCATCTCAAACCTTTCAATGTAAGTACTCAACGCATATTAGCCGATAAGGGATGCAAGACAAATGTTTTGTGGCAGCCCGTTGTAAATTATACCATACAAACAAAACAACATTAAAATGTTTGTGATTTGTCTATAAAGAGTTAACAATAGAATCAGACTGAGGGAATAAGTTAGCCCACAACAGTCTTGTGCATAGAATCAAAGCCAAAGACGTAGAGCTTGAGAGACATACCACTTTACCTTCTGTGACTACTATTTCCGTATGGCATATGCTGGCAATTTAGACAAGTCAGGAATAACAAAGGCAAGTTCTGAAGAGCCTGTGACAAACATGGGACTTCCTCGACCCCATTTTATCACTGGGGGCTCACTGCCATTACCCATCCAACTATGAACCTACACACAACAAGAACCCAATCAACAAGAACCAAGTCATACAAGTTAACTTTCCAGGGAACAACTATGGCTGCATTGCTACTCCAACCTGTTTTCCGCCCCTTACACTCCATGCATGGGTACTACCATCGCCTGAGCCTAAACCATGAGCAAAACAGAAACCGATGTTTTTGTTTTTTGGAGCAAGTGTGTATGCGTGCATCATCCAAATCAGTTAACACTCAGGGTGGCTTACCTGAAACAACAAACATCCCTTCAGGACTGAAGGTTGCATCCAATGTATATTCTTCAGCTACTGGTTTCACATTGTATGTTGATAGCTGCAAATGTAATTGACCAAAAAATCAGTTGGATAAACCAGTATGTATGTGTGAAAAATCAAAACCATGAGTAGCAAAGAGCATACGAGTGTTCCACGAAATGAGTCAAGCACATGAATGTGACCATCCATGGTTGTAAGCAGCATCAGCCTTCCATCATTACTAAATTTCACAACGTTTGCCTCAGATAGATCACCACCAACTGAAAATATTTCAAAAGGACCCTATGCACCACCACATCAGAAGAAAAAGAAGAAGATATATATACATGTTCAATGTAAATATAATAATAAGAAGAAGAAGAAAAAAAAGTGAATACAGATTAAGCTAACTTTACTTAATAACAAACCTTTTCGTACATACGAGCATCAAACATTCTTATGCAGCCACCAAAGGCAATTGCAAACACTAAGCCTTGATCATCATATGCTGTGGCGGGCCTTCCTTGGACTCGTAGGAGGCCCTATGGTTAAAGCAATTATATTAGGAGGTGACTGAGGGTAGAAAAACCAAAACCAAATAGTAATTCTACCTGGCATTTATCCACCCTTTGATCCCAAAGCAAAACAGTTCGATCAAGAGAACCAGAGATGAAGCATTCCCCACTAGAACACAAGCTAAGGGAAACAACTCTGCGATGGAAATAAAATATTTAACACCATTCGGATTTGGCAATGAAAAAAGAAAGTACAAATCACAAGAAAACAAACCTGTCATGATGTCCTTTGAAGTAGCGCAAGTACTTATTATCATGCAAAGAGAGAAGACGCAGAGAGTCTAAACAGGAAATACAAAGATCATAGGCAAATAAGATAGTGAGGAAGCAAAGCATACACATAAATTTGGCTCACCGTCCCATCCGTTTCTGGAAGAGTATATGACAGTTGTTGGATGTGAAGTAAAGGTAACAAGATCAACTCCATACTTTTTGCTATTAATTGTCTTCAGACATCTGACACAATTAAAAAAAAAACGTTTTTGTTTTTGCTTTTAATACTGAAAACGAAGCTCCAGAGAAATTCGCAAGGTTGAAACTCACGTAGCGCTTGCAACATCATAGAGACGAATTGAGTCATCGTCGCTAGCCGTAACCATATAACTCGAAGTTTTGTGAAAATCAATCGAGCTGATCCTGCAATTCTGCAATACCAAAGCTCTATCATTCAAAAACCATTATACCCTCACCAAAAACAAAACAAAATCTACTCAAAGGAGAGGTTGAAATTTAGCGAGATATCTCCAAGCTTCGATTTCTGGATAAAATTACATAGTCTCTAAAAACGGCGCCAGGTTCCATGCTCTGTAGAATTTCTTCAGTGAGTTCCAATGAAACTCGGTCCTCTCTCTCGGATTGCGCCCCTAGAATTTCCACCATTGAGACTCAATTAAACCCGCCAAACAAAGAAAAAAGGAAATCTCGGCCTCTCAGGACACCAATAACACTCACCAACCATTTCTCCGACGCGTAGACCAATATCGCCGGTGATGGGCAAAGAAGGGCTTCGACTTGATCGACGTCCTTTACTTATGCCACTTATCTCTATTTGGGCCAAACTTTTAAAATATTCAATATTGGCCCATTCCAATATTGGCCCATTCCAATATTAGGCATTTTCTACAAAAATATCCTTTTTTTACTACTTTCTAATAAAGTTTAACATAATCACTTCATTATATTTAGAGATGTTAAAATTGGTAAACTGTCTCGTTAGAATTATCAAATCTAGACACATCCTATTTAAACATTAAATTTGTTAAAACTTATTTAATTATAAAGATCTACTATGACCTTTCATTTATATATATTACTAGATTTTATCTCGCAAATACAACATTTTATAAATTAAATTTACGAGAATATAAAAAATATAAATGAAAAATAAGATGTAATTGGCGTCTTGGTAATTCAAATAAAATAAAATTTTGGTCAATTAACAACATAATTATTTTTAAGTTTTTTTTGTAAATCTGTAGTTTAAATTTTTAAAATAATAATATTAAAATACCTAAAAAAATTAATAAGAAAAAATATGGAATAAACTTTTTAAAAATGATATTTTACAGTATTACTTAAAAATAAATAGGCCTAATATTAAGTAAAGTAATACACACATGACAAAATATTATTTTAAAATATATTGAATAATATCTTACAATAATATTTTTAAAGTTTTTGTTTTAAATTTAACATTTTAAAATTAAAATTCCAAAAATAACACAAATAATTATATGAAAAATACTTATTTACTCTAAATTGAATTATACATAAACTTAAAATATTATATTTGAGTTCCTTTTTTCTAATTTAAAGTTTAATTTTTTCTATTAAAATGAAGTTTTAATGTATTTTAATCTTAAATTTACGTTATTATTGAAAATTTAAACTAATGATATTATTTTTGCAACAAAAACTTAAAAATTATCTAAATAACTATTTTATTCAAATATTTTAAATCGAAAGAATTTTTTTTTGATTTTTTTAAAATAGTTATCTTTGTTGAATTAATTATTTTTTATTTTGTTTTGAAAAATCGAAAATATCATACACGTGGTTTTTGAAAATTGTCAAAAAAATTTTAAAATGTTGTTAAATGATTTATTCGTATCTATATATTTGTTTTACGCGTAAAACAAACTAACCAATGAGTAAAAGGTTAAGCGAACGAAATCATGAACATTCAAGTTGCAAGATGAAAGAGAACACAATAATATTACTTGAAACTAAATCATGATGTGTTTTATCAAACAAAAAAAGAAGTAAAACACGATGCACAAGTTAAAAACAAAACAAAACATGAAACAATTGGGTGATTTTTTAAGTTTTTTATTTAATATTTTTTCGGGATAAAATGTTATATTAAAATTAAGTTATCGAAAACTGACTTTGGAAGAAACTATAGACCACAACAGAAAATTTCACGATTGTTTTTGAAGTAAACATATATTTACATAAAATTCACGAAAAATGAATAAAATTAAATTAGAGTAATATTTTAAAATAGCAATATTTTAAATTTAGTTTAATAAAACTAAAATTTCAAAATATCACAAATTATTATGTAAAAATAATTATTTATTTTAAATAAACTATATATAAAATTAAAATATAATGTTTGTATTCACTTTTTTCTAATTTAAAATTTAAATTTTGTTCAAAAAAAGTTTTTAAATAATTAGTACTATATTTTAAACAAAAATTTAAAATAATGCTATTTTAATTGTAAAATTAAGCTAACAAACATTTTCTTATATAATTTTAGCTTAATACATTTGCTTTTTCTTTATCTTGTATAGACTTCGTTTCTTAAATACTATGGTCATAACTTTTCTATCGCATGAGTTTTGATGTATCCATATTAAACACATTTCTAGAAGTAAGCAAAAATAGTTTTAAGTTTGTTTTAGATTGTAACGATTCGATTCTATCGGAATAAAACAATCTCAAGGGATACAACAGTAATCTCGACATTGGAACTGAAACACGAGACTGGTCTTTTATTTAGATAAACATTCTCCAAAGAGTTTTAGAAATGAAAAAGTTTGTTTCATCAAAGATCCCACAAGCAATAAAACAAAGTGTTGTTACCTCTTAATAATCATTCCTACAGTTTTGGAGCTGTTGAGATCGATCATCACTGCACACTCAGTACTTCGATTTCAAAGTCGAGAACCGAGTTTGGTTGGATTCCCCATGCCGGAAATCCACCAGCACCATATGCATAATCCGGTGTACACTGCAGAAGAAACAATATAAGTCACCAGTTGTTTTCTACTCTAGCAAAAGCTCTAAGTAACTATTCTTCTAAACAAGATTGCTTCAAGAACACACAAATCTTATAGTTCATGAAAGCATAGATGATAAAACTAAACAAATCTTATAGTTCATGAAAGCATAGATGATAAAACTAAGGAATCAAAGAATCAAATCTGCTTTTTCATGATGATATAACATACCCGCAATCGAGCAACCTCTCCAATTTGCATTCCAATAACGCCTTCATCCCATCCTTTTAAGCAAAAAGTTTTCAAATTTAAATTCATATTAACCCTCCAGAAAAGGAAAATAGAGCCACGCATAACATATAATTCAACGATCAAACAGAGGAACATGTTCTCACCTTTGATCACAGCACCTTTACCAATCTGGAACGAGAAAGGTTTTTGTCCAGCGTCCTTAGTACTATATATTATATGTCCAAAAATTTAACATGATTTTTAAGAGAAATCATATCGATTTATAAAATATCGAGTGAGAATGAAGAAGGGAAAATGCTTTTACCTCCAGAACTTCTGGGATAGATCACCACCTTTCCCTGAAAAAAAACAACAACAGAAATTAAGGTTATGAAACAAAAATCAATAAAGAATCAAACTATCTATTTTTTAAAAGAAATGGAGTTCCAATTCTATACAAGAAACTGGTTTATAAGACAATCAATTTTCTTTCTAGTTTCTCCATTAAACCCACTATTACCAATCACACAAAGCTAAACAAGAGATCGGTTCATATGGAGTTTCAGATGAGAAAATTAAATAAATCCGCAAAACAATAATATAAAGAACAAAATTACAAGTTAATTATGACCAAAGTTTACCCTTATAAACCAAAAAAGCTAAGATGTCCAATATTTTGAACTCAGAACATCAATCCTAAATCCACCATCTGATAACCTCATAAAACAACAGCGAATACCACATCAAAAAGCTCTTCATCTAAGCAGATCTGTGTAGATCGATTTTCCCTATCATGAAAATTTGCAAAGATATACAGAGGAAAAGTGCGGTAAGACATAGTACCGAATCCAGTGCAGTGAACGGTGACGGTTTGACCCGGAGCGGGTTTGGGACCGGTCCCGGGTCTGATAACCTCCTTCTCCACACCCATCGCTGATTCTTTTCGCTCTTCTCTCTTCTCTGATGTTGTCGTTGTCGCTGAAAGACACTGTTCCCTTTTTTACTCTTTTTCTTATTTATATTGTTTTGATTTATATCGGCCTTAATCCGAAGCCCAATTTGATAAGAAAAGATAAAAAACATTCGGCCCATTCTTATTCTTTCAAAGCCCAAAGGTGGTTAAATACCAGACCGAGCCGTTTCCAGATATTAATTTTCAACAAACTGAAATCAAGAACAAAAGAAACATTAGAATAGCTTCAAAGCTGCTGCTAGGATTCGAATTGAAGTCAGAGCAGTAGCTTAACTGTATTGAACATAGTTTGAATTATAAGTAAGAAACTATCAAAATTTCTTGCATTCTACAATGATACAAAGTCAAGAAGACAGAGCAAAACAGATGAACCTGGTTTTCTCCGTATGGTTTTGCTTTTCCAGAAATCACGAGCCTGTCTTCACCGTCATTAAGTAAAAACAGATTATACAGGAACATTTAGAGCCCAGTTTCATTACCAGTAGAAAATTTAAAAAAAATAGCTCAAAATACTACTATCAGATTAAACAAGATTTATAATAAGACAATGGAACCTTTATTGCAGCACAACTGGAGCGTATATAGGCACGTCTTGAATAGCTTATGTATCTTCTTGGTGCCTCTGTATCTTCTTGGTTATGCCGACTCTCAATTACAAGTGAGAAACTGAGAATACATAGCTACAACGACTACAAAAGAAGACTTGATACGATGCGGTATAGGTCTTATCTTAGACCCCAGCTAGAAACTCTTGACAAAATATTTACTTGTTTATCTTACCTTACAAAGCATAGAAGGCTACAAAGGCTTCGGATGGATGAAGCAAGCAACATGTGGTGACACCTTACTTAGAACTCACAAGACCACACAACTATTACATAAAATAGGTTCCTCATTGTGATGCCGAAAGGGAATAAAACATCCGAATTTTGAGCCATATATTCCAACTACAAGGAATTTAAGAAATCATATCGCCAGTATCTCCACTACAATTAAACATCAATAGCAAACACAAAAGCTAAGGACTATAACAATCACGAGAGAAGGACAGCGCAACCTAAAACAAGAGAGAAAAGAGTCTTACTTCACTATGTAGCCTTGACCTTATCATCTCCAACAACAGAAAGTATCGGCAAGCTACTCAGGAATTCATCAAGTCCCTCAAAGAACCCAATCCCTTCTATATTATCCACCTCCCTGTTACTTCCGAGCCCATTGCCTTCATTTCTCCCACCCGCCACAGCAGGCTCTTCCACTTCATTACTCAACTCCACATTCAAATCCAACCTGCCCAAGTTCTTAACTCCTGTTCCCGTTCTTTTTCTAGTGGTATAACTCGCTGTTTTAGACATAACCCCAGATGAGGAACCAAGAGCTGTAGCATCTGAAACAATTGAAACCACGGGATTGCTAGAGCCACTGTTACTTTTTACATTTTGAATTCCTTTCCCAGTTTTCTCAGCTCCGTGTTTCTTGTTACTTCTCACAAGCGTTTCTTTTCCTTTCCCAACATTCGCCTTCTTCTTCACTTGTACCTCATATTGCCAATCATCATCATCATCATCATCATCATCATCATCATCATCATCATCATCATCATCATCATCATCGTCATGATAAACTCTAGGAGGAGCCGGTTTCTTTTGCTTCTTCATTTTCGGCTCATCATCCACCTTTTGCAGAGGGCAGGCAAAGAGAGGTGAAATAGGTGACCAACTTGGGGTTTTAAATTCACCGGAAAACCCAAGTGGGAAAACAGCCCATGAACAGAAGTAATTGTCTTTGCCTTTCCCCTCCACCGGAGGTTTTTGTATCGTCACAGCTTGAAATGCTCTTTTGCAATTTTGACACTTCAAAGTGCATTCCTCGTAAGCATTAGGGTACTCATACAGTACAAAGCAGTATGGGCAAGCGGTCCAGAAGCTCGTCTCCTGGCTCTGTGGATATCCGGCGGTGGACGTAGCTGGCCGAGCATCATAAGACGGCTCTTGCTCTACGTTGGTGCGTGTGCTAGGTTTCCACTGGAATTGTTGCTGCGATTGGCTTTGGGGTTGAAAACCAGATTGGCTTTGGGGTTGAAAACCAGATTGGCTTTGGGGTTGAAAACCAGATTGGCCGAGTTGACTCAGCTGCAACTCTCGGTCGTACAATGACTTCCTCGGCAAATCAGAGAGAACGTACCAAGCATCAGAGACGAGCTTAAATGCCTTATCGGCGAACGGGAGACGATTAACAGAAGGATTGAGGAGAAGGGCGAGTCTGCGGTACTGAGTCGCGACGTGCTCAAGGTTTTGAGATAACCGGCCGAGTCGGAGCACGGCGTACAAGTCCGGTAAGTTTGACTCACCTAAACGAGTCTCTCCAGCTAGAAGAATGTCGCAGATCGCGAGGATGCAGTCCGCCGCTTCTGCTAGGGTCGGGTCGGCCTCGCATGCGTGGATAGCAAATGTCTTCGCTCCTTGAAGATCACTAGACGCAAGAAGCTTCTCCGATGTTACAAGCCACCGAACCGCTTCCTCTCTGTTACCACTGCCGCTTACACCACTAACTCCGCCATGGTCGCCAAACATATCTCCTTTTTCTCCTTCTTTTTCTCTTTCTTTTCCTCTCCTCCGAATTTTTATTTTCTTGGTAATTAGTAAATACAGATCTAACTTTAAGGACGAAAAAGGAGTTGACAAACCAGCGAAATTACATGAGTCAGCATCACTACTTATGAAATGGTTAAGGGCATTTGATCTTTTAAGCAATAACTAGATTTATACCCACGCCATACGTGGAGAAAAATATTCATAAATTATATTTTATTAGTAAATATAAATTAAATATTTATATAATTTTTATTTTTATTTAAAATTACTTTTAACATTATTTTTTGTATATATACATTTAGAAAAAAAATTATTTTTAT